>KN728479.1:6087-20442 GCA_000816745.1 Ancylostoma duodenale
GACACTGCCTTTAAGAACGCGGATAAGTTTGAATCATACCTGAGAATCGCATTAGATCCCGTGAAATTACTTCTTTGCCAAATATTCCACCAAGATCGTAACTGTTATCTGCCTGGTTAATCGTTCCGGTGGTTCACCTCATGGAGAGCCTGAAATAGTCACTGTTAGTAGTGTACAACTTGCGCGGTTATCTTAACTGCTCGAAATAAATACATCCTGCTTTATTTCTTTCAGATCGGTTGATATGGATTTATTTCAGGTACAATCAATTGGCACGTGAATGGACACAGAAGTACGCGATGTGACCTTCGCAATGCTTGGACGTTTGTAAAAAAGAACCTTTTCAAAGTCTCCAATCCCACATATGTCTTTTGTGTTTGGTTGAGCATGCTTTTTCCTCTATTCGTCTCCGGTTTCCGTACCGTATTCTATTTTTGGATGCGTTTGAAGATGAGATAAATTTTTTTCCTTGGTATTCTGATCTGGACAGAAGCGTCGGTTACACATCCATTTTTATAAGCACTTCATCGTGAAATGTCTATAGTGAGGAGTTGAAGAGCTTCACCCCGTAGTTTACAGGTTGGGTACCAAATGCTCCAAGCAGAGTTTGTGCCGTTCTCCACATTCATTGATACTACATTTTGGGCAGAGTTGAATAGGAGGAAATTGCACGAATGGCGTTTGGATGAGACGCCTCGATATATAAGTGGATCTTTCTCCTTGTGTGAGTTTGGATAAAGAACATGTTATGGCTAGAATTTGGGTTTGCGTTTAAAACGACTAAGAGTTTATGAGGAGATGACCACAAGGGAACGTCAATCGTTACTGCACTAGTACGGGTGCGCAGTATCACTCGTTAACCCGCGTTGATGCACGTTAACTTAAACGATGGTCTTATAAAAATTAGCGCTTATAAACATGAGCTAAGGAGTGATGCAGCACGGTCTCTTCGCGCAGTGCAATAACGATTGACGTCACCTGTATATGCATGCTTAGATTTCTTGTTTGAAAAATGCATGTAATGTGCGAATGTGCACATCTCCATTCGCCTTTTGTGGACACTCATTTATAGCCATACATATGCAATTGGACTGTGTGCAATGGAAATGTAAAGATCTGGAGAACCGAAATAGAGTGAAAACCTACCTGCAGTAACAATACTTTCTCATTTCGATGTGTCATCACTGTTTTGTCATTAGTGGGGCGATGAAATGAAAACTTTAGCGGATTAGTTCGCTTGTGGACCTATTTCCCAGAGTTTTGAATTCGTCTCACTTCGAAGAATTGAGTTGCAAATTGGCTAATATCATTGAGGTTATATCTTAGTAACTCTCCTTTTTCTGGATTTTGTTGCTAACTTTTTGAGCAGGCTACTACGAAGTGCATCTACGCTTACTCAACGGTTCAAGTGAAATTGGCATCCAGAATTCATTAGATCACCATATCTATCACACTTTCAAGTCGAAACGGTGGGCGAATGCTGTTGGTTGTCTCTCGGTCACGAAAGTTTCCAACAAAATGGTGCTAACGTTTACAATGGACAACTGTTGCTTTTCAACACTTTGGAGAACTTCAAAGGACTGGACCGAAAGAGGCTGTTGAGGGTGGAAGCACAGAAGGTTTGTTTTCTAGCGCAAATTCTTATTTCTAGTTGATATCTAAAAGCTGTTTCCCAAGTTGTTGAGGAACTTCAGGAAGATTGGTTAATTGTGTACTTGTTTCAGACAATTATCTTTTAATTTCTTAAGTGTTTAGGTCTGGGATCTTATAGTATCAGGCGAATGGCTTCAGTATCCGGATCGTCTTACAACGTTCATTTTCACAGTTTACGCTGACTTGAAAAAGTACCAGTATTACTATTGGAATTGCTTTCCAACCCTGTGCTTCCCATCAAATATCAGGCAAGAAGTAAGTGGAAATTTGAATCAGCTTTCACCTTCTTGTATTACTACTACGTGAGAAACACAACTAATCATTCCTCCGGTTTTTTTTTTGATGATTTCCATCTGTAATTCTGTAAGTTGAGCCATACAGATTTCCGCAACGCTTACCATCTTCCGTAACCTTATCTCTGAAGAATTGTGATGTCACGATACGCAGGCTTGAAAGAACGATGTAGAGTTGCGGGAGGCGTTGCGGACTTCCGTATGGCTCTACCTACAGAGCCATATTTAGAACCTTGTACTTCTAGAGGATAATCCGTTGAGCTCAAGCCCTTCATTAATCCATCTTTTTCTTTCAATTTTGACCTAGTACGAGTAGTTGGTTGTACCTTTCGGCAATGCTGTTGCAGCATTTGGAAGGTGGTGACAGAAAACCGCAATGAAATCGGGCTCTACCGTTTTGTTTGTGTGAAATCCAATGAAATTACAATATCATATTTCATGTTATTGTTGATGAACAACATTTTTTCCTATGTATAAAGTTATCAGTCAAGCTTGTTGATCTCCCATTTTGCAGAATTTTTGATATAGCACTACTGCTTGTTTTATCCGTCGTTTATTTCAAAGGTCGTGCCAATAGAAGTGGATGGAAAGCCAATACACTTCTACGATGAGCAAAAAGCACATGTTTTTCTGCTAGCTTCGGATGGAAACTGCTGTCCACTCCGCAAAATAATTGAAATATCCGATCCTAGTGAGATGAAGGTAGGTACCCCAGAATCTCAAGATCAGAGGGAGCTGTTGCTAAGGAGCTATCAAATTTCAGTACATCTCATTTGCAAATCTCCATATTAATCCGTTTGTCTTCTTGCAGGTGGTATATGCTGATCCTTCACCAGTGCGGGGCCGTGCCGGATGGCCACTCAGAAATTTAGTAGCGGCGGTTGCATACTTGAAGCCTTCTTGGAACAGATGCTCATTTATATCGTTAAGAGGAAGAAACCATTTGGAAGAATTCAAAATTTCTTGGGAACCTGCAAGTGTATGTCTGAAGATAAAAGAGACTTACGGTAGCTTTGTAAGCGAACTTGTTTCACGTTCAGGTCAACGATTTTCCGCCAACTGTGGGATGGGAAAGAACCCATGAAGGAAAAATGGTGCCACAGTTTGCTGACATGCGAAAGCAGTTTGATCCGAAAAAGTGGGGCATTTCTTCGCTTTTTCCTACTCCTTTTCTTTTAGGTTTCAACTAACATTTTCTTTGATTTAAGGTTAATGGATCAATCGGTAGGCCTAAATCTTTCCCTAATCAAATGGCGGCTTGTTCCAGAGATGCGTCTTGAACGCTACACTTCTCTAAGTGTAAGTTCCTACTCCAGATTTCCTGTGAAAAAAAAAATCAAGTCTTCTAGAGTCTGAGCTAACAGTTGCCTTGAAATTAGTGAGCTGGTGTAATGGTTTTCAGCAACCTAATGATCTCATTAATTCATCGCACCAAAATATAACCCTGCCCATTCCTTATTTCCATTGCGATCCTTCTCACGTTAACTAGCGTATAGAAGTCTTGTGAATTCTTGTGGTATGAACAGTGCGAGCAAAGGAGTGTCTTCCTGTCCATATTATATGTGATGTTAAAGTTAATGCGTTACTACTTTCGTTTTCCCATCTTGGTTTCCAACGTGGCGGAGGCCACAGTTTCTTCTCACCCTCCTTTTTTGTAGTGTTTTCGCCAAAGTGAGCGTGTTTTTCATTGCGCTGGAATTGCTTAGCGGTCGTTATTCCGCGCGCGCGTACTAGTTGTCGTGTTCCCAAGAGAACATTAGTAAAGCTGGCGCTTGACTGGCTGCTTAGTCGGTCATCATGTCGACATATGTGCGACAACAACCTCCTTGAAAAGTGGTTTATGTCACTCAAGACGGGGTTTTTCCCTCATTTATGGCTTAGAGGTTCTTGGAAGGTGGTGGCAGGTTGTAGGTGCAAGCTGGCTTGGGCGGGGATCAATGACTGTAGGTGGACCAAGACTCCTATTGACGATGACGATTACATTGTTCATTGAATAAGATGTCGGTCAAAATTATAAACCTAAAAACCGGAGAAAAAAGTCTTCAAAGTGCACGGACAGAACTTTTCCGCCAACTTCGTGTATGAAATAATATGTGGAAAGATGTGGATCTCAAGGATAACATAGTCTTGATCGCAAGACATTGTGGACTTCCATGAACAGATCTGGATTGACTCCCTTTTTTGATTAAACGAATTCCGGACAATTGTCGAGAATTTTACGGTCTAAGCCTGCAATAATGCTACTTAATGTCATTTAATAGCTGTAGTTTTGGAAAGAAATAGACATCAGATCTGATTAACATCACTCTAGTATACCAACTGTTTAGGTGCTGATTTTTGGAGCAGGGACATTAGGCAGTAATATTGCAAGATGTTTGATGGGCTGGGGTGTGAAGAAAATCACATTTGTGGACAATTCCTCTGTGAGCTACAGCAATCCTGTGCGGTAGGTCCGCTATATTATGTTGAATACTGGTTTCAGTTTTTGCCAAATATTTCGATGGCTCTATAAGAGGCTAGAGTGGCTGTCTGCGGCTGTTTCATTCCTCTGCATTCATTCTTGCGGCCAGACAGGAAACTGCGGCTGGAAATTAATTACGAAGCCGTTTTAAGGCAATCCTTATCGGAATTCGAAGATGCCCGAGAATCTCGTGGTAAGGCCGAAACAGCGGCTGCAGCACTGCGGCGGATCTACCCCAGTATCGATTCACAGGCCGTTCGATTGACTGTGCCGATGCCTGGACATACAGTCTCATCTAGCGGTTGGTTTCCCGTCCGTTTACATAATTCTGTCAAGGGATTCATGACCAACTATGGCTTTAAAGACCTATGGACGATTTTAAGATTTCTGCGGCAATTCGAGGTAATCGACACCGCACTGTGCACTGATATAACGTTGAAGCTTTCCAAAATTTTTGAAATCCTTGTATTTTTGGAACTGTCAATTCATCGTTTTGGTGCAGGGTAGGTAGGCCGAGTTCAGCGATATAATCCTCTGGAAAAATGTGCTGCGGGGTTATTTCACGTGCTGAAAACGAAGATTAGGTCTTCAAGTGGGTAAAAGTGACGTCATTTGACAAAATGGACACCGATTCGCGATCAACGCAGCAAGTAGCCTTCTACTGGAAAATTTTGGAGGGTTTTTAGAATTCCAGTTTAAGTATTACACCCCTCCGCGTGAGCCTTCCTGGCTATCACGTAGCCGCGGTGCACTGCATGCGCACCCGCAGGACATGGTCAGCCACGCCCCTTTTTTGGCTGAGCCCAAACACGCGCCCTCCATGGGCACAAGGAACAGAAGAAATGACATCCTTTTAGGTCCGCAAAAAGGATGCTCATTGAATATTAGTTTTAGAGAGAATTGGACAAAAAGGGAGTGGAAGCAATTCTGTATCTGAGCTCTTCTGGACCTACTTTGTTAATGCAATATGTATTTTTTCGGACTAAGTTTTCCTTAGTTATTCACGTGTTTTTACTGGACCAGTTGACTACACAGTGTTCTTGTTGTTTTCCAGAATAATGCGAAGTTCTTCCATGTATTTACAGAAGAAGCTGCCTTAGAAAGAGACGTGGCTCTGGTAGACGATCTTGTTGCCAACCATGATGTAGTTTTCTTGGCACTAGATAGCAGAGAAGCAAGATGGCTTCCAACAGTGCTTGCGACAAAGCATGGAAAGGTTAGTTCAACCGTTTTTCCTTTTTCCTTGCGATCTTGCTCTTTCTTTCATTTTTGTCATTCTTTCCGAGAGAGTAGCCATAGTGATTTTTTGTACAATGCATTCATTGTCGCCTTTTCCTATGTAATCAATATTGTTTGCATAATGGCGTTCAGATGGCGTTCAGCGTAGCATTGGGCTTCGACAACTACGTGGTCATTCGTCATGGTGTCAAGAATGCCGCAGTTGATCAGCCTTGCACTTCCGGTATCGTTTCGCTGTTCTCGTTTCGTTTTCTAACATTTTCTCCGTAGCACCAGATGCGACGTTACCGTTGCCAAGATTCATTTTCTCTCTCAACAATTAAAATGAGACCACGACACGTGTTGACATGTATTCGTCACCATAGAGCATTTAAGGTACAGCTTCTGTACTTTAGACATCACGTCTGTCAAGGAGGGCACTCTGATACCTTACTCAGATCTCGCTTGCTACTTTTGCAGCGATGTGACGGCACCAGGCAATTCGACTACGGATAGAACCTTGGATCAGCAATGCACGGTAAGCTGGCATTGATTTTCAGTTGTGGATTTGCAGTAGTCTGCACTTGCTGACTTATAATTACTGCGAGTTATTACGTTTTTGTGTCAAATCCAAGAAAATCCACATTCAATCTAGCTCCAGACGAAATAAAGCCCTCGATCCTTCGGACAGCCACGTACAATATGGGCGTGATAGCCGTTGCATGTGTAGCTCGGTGAAGCTAGCAGCTGTCACGACCTGGCGATCATCATGATCGCCACTTCGTCATTATCTTTACCTTTATCTTTATCTTCGTCATTATAACTGGCGCAAATTCATTTATCTACAGACGATAGTTGCTGCCACGATCGCATCGCTTTCTTCCCTAGATTTTTTTCTAGATATTATTCCAGGTAAGCCGACCAGGATTATCAATGATAGCATCAGGAGTGGCAGTAGAACTGTTATCCTCTATACTCCAATATCCGGATCCACTGACAACGCCAGCAAACATTGGTGAACCAGATGACTCCTTCTCGTTATTGGGCGCTACGCCACATCAAGTTCGAGGATATTTGTCCAGGTTTAGCCAGGTCAGATGTTTTTAGGATCATTTTTGGCTGTTTACGATTGGATTTTTTCTCAGCTGAGCAGAAATCGGTTTTCTTCGCAAGTATGCCTTGTTGAAGTAGACCTGAGGTGAACTTGCACGTTTTGCTTCTTAGATGACTCCATGTGTTCGGCGTTTTGAGAAATGCGTCGCTTGTGGGACCACAGTTGCAAAGGAGTATATTGCAAGAGGAGCAGAGTTTGTTGAAGAGGTATGCTACGAAATGACTGGCACACAACAGTTGAGATATTGTGTAATCTCCTCTGTTTAAATGTAAAAACGTGAGGATACGCTGTTTGAGGCTTACATCCTACGGTCTATATTTTTTCTTTGAAATATTTATCATAACATAACGGCTTTCAGGTCATGAACTGCCCATCATATCTGGAGAAGCTGACCGGATTAGATCAACTTCAAGCTTCGGTCGACAATGTTCATATTGAATTCAGCGATGATAGCGATTCAGTGATGTCCCTATGATAACTTTATTTTCATGTGCACAATTTGTTCACGGCCACAGGGAGATTCAATCAAACAAGAGTTGAGTGCTGGGCAAGAATATTAATTATTCACTCATCGGAGAATGTGAGACTGTGAGCTCTGAGACCCTCAGGGAATTAATCATCGTAGCCTCGTGAGCGATGACAACGTTGTGAGATCTCATTGCCTAAAATAGGTAGCAACTGATATGATGGGTGAACCGTGCCAGAACTCTCCCCCAGTAAACCGAAACTAATTATCTAAATTAGCGAGCGAGTGCTCACGGTATCTGAAAGAAGCGGCACTATCCGGCACCTCAAACGACCCCCCCCCCCCCTAGGCGAAGTTTGGGTGAAAATTTCCATTTCGAAGTTTTGGGGCAGAATTGGCCGACTTGTGCCAGAGGTTATGTGAGTTTTGGAGTTCGACTCATCGGTCATGTAAGCTAAAGTGGATACAGTATCAGAAGGTGACGGTACTCAACTCCCCCATGTTCTTCTATCAGCGACTGAGTCTTGCTCGGCTCAACGACCATTCGCCATATCGATAGAATTGAATGCACCAACTTTGCCTCCCAGGACGGTTTAGCTCCTGATTTCTTTTCTGTCGTGAACCCCGCTTCAGAACGAATTGTAGTTTCGTGCCTCTTACATACGGTGTGGTTTTGGTTAATTCACTGCAATGACGAGTTTTGATCTTTGTATTTCTTCTTTATTTCCCTTGTCTCAGTACCATGTTAGCGCTGGTTTGAAAGGACAAAATCAAGCCATATTGAGCTGCTGTTTCTTCTATTTTTTTTATCATCATCGCTCCTCTTGTTGCTTACACAACACTAACCTCGATGTGTTATGGTCTCCGAAGGAAGACTTCATCTTACATTCGGTCTTTCGTTACTTTCAATATGTATTTCACCTCTTGAGACAGTGCTTGTGCCAAACCTAAGAGATATTCACAGGACGCTGGTCGTTCCTCGATTCCAAACATGATTTGCGTATTTTATATTTTGACCATAATTAATGAAATGTAACAAAATGGCGTAGAATCAAGCTGTGCAAGGCGTTGGAAACCTTCTGATGCTTGGTTTTTGATCCTTGTTTCTGTATGGAGCTTTTTATATGTAATGCTTATTCAGAAAACACAGATTATGGTAGAAAGGAATGGCTAAAGAAACTGCCCTAAAATGTCTGATATGCGAAAGGACGTTCGCCTGTAAAAGGTGGGTTCTGTTATTTTCAGGGACATTCTGTTGTCGTTGGAAATCTTTGCGAATACTCCTTGAGACGACTGTTTTCTACTCTTCATGAAAGCGCTACTTAAATAGGATTGTCATTGTCATCAGCACTAATTTGATTTTTTTCTTCGTGAATTTCCGATCTATAGTTTGTTTGTTTGTGCAGATGTAAAACGCGCAAGCGCGGTTGTACATATTCACATAAGTGGAATGATCGTTATACTTCGGCTGACAGTATAAGCAGCGGCAAATCTAACGCGCAGATGTACTTTGCGCTGTGAACGCAAGAGTTTTGTTAGTTTTCTTAACTCTTTCGAGCATTTTTCTCCGGGTTCATCTCAGAACCGCGCTCTCATTTTATGGATGCCTTTGAGCTGATTCTTACCACGCTATGTGGATGGAAAACCGATGATGAATGCGTTTTTGAGATATCTGGTGAAGCATATGGCTAGAGTTCATACCAAAGAGAAAGAAGACAAGAAACCACTGGAATGTGCGATCTGCGGCAAGGTGAGGCGAGGTGGGCTCCATGCTAGTGCTATCGCTATTTCTTCTTTTATTGATTACCATGCGATCTACAGGATTTCCCGCGGTTATCGCATCTTCAACGTCATCAGTTGATTCATATCAAGGAGAGGGAATGGGGTTGCCCGTTTTGTGAGCGTAGTTTTGTGCAAAAGGTAATCTTGGCTGGAGTACTGCTACTTTTCGTTTGTTTAGGGCAGAGATGTTTCAACGTATTTTGACTAAGTTGCGCCTATAGTTGCGTATTTAGCCTCATTTGGTTAGGCATATTGGTCGTTGCCATGCATCAGAAGACGGAGCTGACCTGGAAGATAGAATCACTGCTAACAAATGGAGAATCGACGACAGTGAGTTGCTCTACGTAGTTTTACCCAATCAGATGTTTTCAATCCTTCTCTGATGATATTTGCCCTTCTTTTCTTCTTTGTCGCTCCACCACTCCATCTCTCATCTCTCTTGTTTAGTGCACGCTATCTTTTCATTAATTAGCTCACTTGGTTGGTGCTGTGTTCACATTCACTCACTTTGATTATTAACGACAACCAGCTATGCCGATCGTTCACCAATCTGTCAGTGGATCGGTCTTCTAATTCGATTTCCGTCTCATTCGATCTACTAGTCGGCTTCCTATTTATTCATTTATCTGTTCATATTTTAATGATTATTTCATGATATTGCTTGTCTCCTTTGAGCTCTAATCCTGCTCATCTGCCAGTTTTCTGGTGGGCATTTTAGTTATGCTCAGCTTCCAACTAATCATCTAAGTCCATCTTGCCTTACCACTGTCACAGAACAAGTCCATAACCCTCAGCTGCACTTGTCAGCAGCCGCGGTCATTTCTTTCTCTACAGGGTGCACCATTAGTTCTGGCACACCTTGATATAATGCCACAGCATCAGAATTCAACTTAATGTCACGATTTCCATGGCCACACTAGGCCAACTCAGTAGCAGCTCAATTTACTGATCAGATCAGAAATATGTGACCGTTTGCTTCCGTAATAATTCAAAGCTGAGGGGAAATTGCGCCGCTACGGCACAATTTCCCCTCAGCTTTGAAGTGGTAGGCGCTCAGCCCTTTTTTGCACCTGGTTTTAACATTTAACATTTGTTGACTCGCGGTTACGCGCGTGCGAAAGAAACAAAGCGAATAAAACAGTAAAACCAGTGGATAAGAGCGACCGTTGTATATCACATCACGTGGATGAGTGAGAAAAGCAACAAACAACCATCTTCCATGATTGTACAAGGTTTCAGCGCCTATTCAACCTACCTCAACTACCTCAACTACTGCCGTCAAGTCTCTGCCAAGTCCTCACCTTTGCTCTGATCTCATTCCTAGTCTTTTATGCGTTCAGTGTGGAACGACATTTTCGACGAGAACAGATCTCGATCGCCACTCCACGGTAATTTTCCATATCTGTATAGGCTGAGATTCATAACCCGCTAAAAGCTAGTCGAGCAGACCAATAATGGTTAGCGTGGTTGGCTATCCAGTAGATTACGTAGCGTTACTATGCGCAAAAAGCTGGTTTGCTATCTTGATTTTGACCAGTCATACATCTGTGAATCTCAGCATTCAACTCACTCCTATCACAGTAATATCTCTTATTAACAGAACACCCATCGTCCGATGAAGTGCAGTCACTGTGGGGAGATTTTTGACGGGTTTGCGAAGCTCAAAGCACATGAGATGCAACAGCGAGATCAGGCTCATGTCTGTTCCTGTGGCGCGTCTTTTGCTCGCGCGGCAGAGTTAAGGTGAGCGTTGTTTTCGGTAAACATCACTGAAAGTGATACGATGTACCTCTAGGACTCACAGAGATTCGTGTCGAAAGCGTGGATCATTTCTCTGCATAGCTTGTGATCTGATATTCACACAACGCGTACAGGTAAGGACATCATTCTCTGTCTAATTATCTATCAGGCCAAGGTGTTTTATTTATTACTTCATATTTGCTGTGCTTCTTCCTTGGTATACGTAACTTGTATGCCTGTAGACTTACTGTAGAGTCATTCTGAGCCTAAATCACTTTCACTGGCATCACATTACCTGCCGGCTGACTTTTAATGTATTCCAGCTCGATCGACACTGGAACAAGAAACACTTTTCGAATTCGCAGTGTTCTGAGTGTGGATGGATAGCAACAGCTCCGCTGCGCTTGTCTGAACACGCTTTGGAACAACATAATAAGAAAATGTTTGTTTTAATCCCCTTTCCTTGTGTTTTGATCATGTTTGAGTTTTTTGGCTCCAATCGCCATGTGGTACTCCAGGCGGGGGTAGTCACGGCGTTATATACGTCATGTATCGCTTGTTACATAATTCACATGATTAGAGCAAAATTCCTCTATGAGTCTCATTGCATTAGATTTTAACTAGTGTTTATTTTGAATACTTGTGGATTTTCTTCTTTTTGCTTCAAAATTTTTGTTTAGCTGTGGCTATTGCGCTGTTGAAAACCCAGAGATAGATCATGTAGCAGCAGAACACTGGAAACGGCTGGGCAGATCGGTAGCCTTGCGGAATTCAGGCAGGGAACAGTGAGTTTTGCTTGCACTGTAGAATGTCACTATAGTGAGACTTTTAGTGGCACAAGTGCATACTATTTCGAATGTTTCCAGTAACAGTCAATAGCAGTTGGAAAGTCTCGCGGCAACTCGTTCGCTCATGCAACTCAGCCATTTGCTCTCTTTGCCGCTAAGTAACTGAATGAGGGTTTTGAATTGCTTTCCTAGTGTTGCGGCAGTGCTTATTTGCTTGATCTTTTCTTCTTCCTCATTCCCACATCTAGCAATGCGATTGAGCTTCAATTTACGGATGTGCAGTGATTTGGCTAATAGGAAGACTTTTTTTTTAAAATCCATCCATACTTCTTTGCTTGCTATTTATCCTTTTACCTAACGGTAATTGTCTCAATCAAATGTCCTGCTGTTCTCTGAATGTTGTCCTTCTGTTTGAAGTGAATCAACAATTTTCGTTCCTCGATAGGTTCAGCCGTGTCTTGTGGGTTCGGTCTCCACCTGTTTGTTCAATCCTGAACATATACTGAAATTGGAAGAATACAGAGAAGTTTAGCATGGCCGCTACGCAAAGGTGACAAGCAAATTCGTGAAGCGTTCAAATTCAGCAATGTACATAGCGAGTGAGACGGTTTTTTTTTTGCTTTTTTTTTTGCGCATGTTGGTTGCTCTTTCCTGTCCATTTCCACTAGTTATTATTAATTGTTAAGAGAGAAGGTACAAATCTACCACCGGTGGCGGTGCAGATGGGTCTTCTTTCCTCTTTGAAATGGCCGCCAAATTTTTCAGAAGTACTTTATGGAATAATTAAACTTCTTGTAATAACTTGTTTTCATTTCTCATAGCTATTATTATTTTGGAAAAAAATTTAATTATTCGGTATCAAAATTAATAACATGTTTAGCAGTCTTGTTTCTGAAATTTGAGCCATCTAGTCCCTAAAGTGGCGAAGATCTTAGTCCCCCTCCCTTCATCCGCTCTGGCTTCGCCTTGATAGTTCCTCCACTATTACCAGCAACGGAGAAAAATCGTTTGCCAAGTCCCATGCAGATCTCAGCTACAATCACTGCGTGTAAAATTGGAATTCCTTCGCTGGTATTGGTGGGTTTTGGGTTTGCAAAAATTCAGTGGTAAAACTCTTCTCCATCATGACAATTTAACAATTCTTTGTACTTTTATAACGCGTTGATCTGGTAAAGAGGTCTCTTTTTTCAACGCTGCTTGGCTACTCACTAGTGTAGCAGGATTCTTTTTTGAGAGCATCTTTTATACGTCGATTTGACGCTTTTAAAGTAACTTTCGCACGTTGACGAAGGCAAATGTGTTTGCGCATCAGTAATTGGAAGGGCTAAACAACCTACTGAACAAATGTAATGCGACGAAATTACCATAGTCCACCCATGCTTGCTTCTGCAGGCAACGAATATAAACATTACCGCATAGAGCTATGTAAATTGGACTTGAATGTTGGTGTTCATGTTGCTTCTCTTTTATGTAGTCCGGGATTTGCCTGATTAATTTTCTGCTTTCATCTTGTAATTGGCGCGCTTTGAACGTATGCATCTAAATAAATAAATTACTGGTCGGTAGGCGTAATATGTATTGAGACTGAAGGTCGGCTGAACTCGGAAATTGAGGCGCTTATTCAGGCTAGTCACAACGGGTAATAAAGCGAAAGCTGAACGACGCGTCAGTTCATCTTGCGAAGAAGAAAGGGAACTTAGCAGTGATGATGAGTCAGTCGCTGGTGTTTCAACGGAAGGGGATCATTGTGAGTATTCTTAATTTTTTTTGGGAAAATTTAGCACTGACAATAAGAACAGCTCAACTTGTTAAGAGTTAGAGAAATGCTTGCATCTGTTAAAGCAAACCGTCTGCGTCTTACTTTTTTTTCAATTTCCAGGCAGTTTTGGCATTGAGTGACGTTTCTCCTTTCGTTCCTGCTTAAAAAATACTAACTTATTCGGTTTTTTATTAGCGAGAGCAACGTGCGACAATCTGTCCACTGCATCAACATCCAGCTCGGATTCTGAAACTATAAACACCGCAGATGAAAAAGTGGACTGCGGTAGGTAGCAGCTCCTGATTTTTTTACAGGCAGTCAAGGGATGCGATTCCAGCCAATCTCCCTCCTGTTCAACTGCAGTCGTGTCCTCCAGCGACATCCACCACAGATACATCCGAGGAGTGCTATTTGAACGTGGTCGTCTCTGTGCCGGATGATGTTGTGGATGAATTTCACTTTGGTGGCCGACTACCACCAGAAATTCTTCGCTTGTTCCCTGAATTCATCGATGCTCGTAAGTTTTCTGTTCTCTTTGCTGTGAGGTATAAGTGTGTATCTGCAAGTAGTAGTCTCACATACATGTTAAATGGCTGTCTAGTGAGGAATCCAGTAATTGACTGTCTGTGGGGCACGTTTTTGTTCGATATGACAAGGTTGTATTTTTGCTGACGCGTGATGTTTTGAACTTAGCCACTACTGTCGAGACTATTTGGGGCTAGTAATTCAACTATTTGTGAGCATTTCAGTGACTGAGTCCCTTTCAAAACTACAAATTTCTGCGGTCAGATGTCGGCAGCGAGGATGTATTCGCTTCCAAAAGGGATGGGCTCGCCGGGCGGGACGCTAGACTAAAAAGTTTTTGTAAGAGGCGCAATGGAAGGCTTCCCGACCTGTTAGCAGTAATGTTCTCCGAATGGAAGAAATATTCAACATCACTTCTACTGTAACAAGTTCGAGGGCCACCTCATCTGTTTAGCTGATTTGATTTCCAGAGTAATCTTGTTGGGAAAAGTAATCTATGGGGCAGGTATTTGATCTGTTGTGGCTTCTAGTATATTACTTTTGTCTGTATAGTAGA
>KN728480.1:9490-20032 GCA_000816745.1 Ancylostoma duodenale
AGTCACATGGTGAGCGCTCGTGCCTCGGCCCAAGCGAGCGGCGCCGAGGTCCCGCCCCTGTCTGCGACCGTTTGGAGTTCCCTATACACGGAGGATTTCACAAATCAGCACAACTTCAAACAAAGTGGTCAAGTACTCGGAGAAAACAGTGTTTAGGTATCAGAATAAAAGCAGTAAGGCACTAAATAATGTAATTATTCCACAACACAGAGCCCCAAAGCTAAATTAAGCAACAGTGAAGGGATCCAAACGAAATCCGATAAAAAAATCGGAATAAAATCCAGTAAAAAATTTTTTTCAGTTGACCGTGATCCTGGAATGCACTTTTCACGTTATATTTGAAGCTCAGGATTTGAAAGTTATCAACCCGATGATAAAGCAGTGGGCAGTGCAGTCGGTTACACTTCTTTTAATGCAAGTATTATATCAAAAGTCGAAATGCACTCACCACCTAGGTACACGAAACTTGGTCAATGGGCAAGAAAAAGCTTCGACTCAGAGTTTCCCTACATGGCCAGCGATTTGAAGGGTGACTGTTTTCACATTGTGTTAGCAAGTACGACCACTTACTGAGCAAACATGTTCTTTCAGACTTGGGCGACGCTTTGGAAGGGGGCCTGCTAAACCACCGTATGTTGTACAACGGCTAGAGATGACTATCCTATCGTTCCATTTTCTTATTCAATTGTAAATCAACTACAAATGTGTACAAATTTGAACCTTTCCTGCTTCGAATTCAATTTCACTGCTTTTCCGTAATTTACATACGTCTGTCTATAAATTTTACATTCTTTTGTCCGATTAAAACAAACAAAGTTTTATTAGTAAAGAAACGAGGACTCTCATTTCATTCTCTGATTGAGGCTTCCATAAAAAGTTCTCAGTAGGATTTCAGAAGAACTGTCTCTTTAATATGCATTTCAAAACAATTGACATTAGTTATCCCGACTGACAGCATCCTTTTCTTCCGGCGGGCTCAGACTTTGACACGGCAGACAGATCAATTCTTTTTGTTTCACCATTGCGAACATTTGCCATTCCAGCTCGGTAGATCTTGGTCAGAATCTGTGTGAACGCCTTCTCAACGTTCGAGCTATCCAGGGCAGAAGTTTCTGCAATTGGTTCCACGATTTAAAGCATTTTACCCAGTCGACTGTTCTCAGTTCAAAGCGTGTGAACGAACCAATGAATGTGAGGTGATGTTCATCCGCAAATCTTTTTGCCATATCCGCTGGCACTTCACGCATGTTCCTCAGATCTGACTTGTTGCCGACAAGCATCACTGACACGTTCTCTGACTGTTCTCGTAGATCGTGTAGCCATTGCTTACATGAGTCAAATGAGCCTGGTTTTGCTGGAAAAGACTGTATTACACAAATTTGCACGCACAGGGTCCCCGGGATTGGCAAGCAATTCGATCATATCGAAATTCGTGAAAGCCCGGATGTCGTATCGATGATGTTTCCACCAACACCGCACGTAAGCGGGGTGAGGAGGGTGGGTTGAGAGTTGGAAAAGATGGTCCTTTTCCGAAACTAGTACACACAGATGGCCGTAATTTTAAGATGAAATGATTAGGAAATGGTTTTATGTATAAATATTCGAAGGTAAGTAGCTGGAAGAATAATAAATCTAGGAGTTGGAAGCATTTCAAAACTACATACATAAATGTAAATGTTCCTAAGTAAGTAATAGAAAGCGTAACAAAGGTAAGGAAACTCAAGTTAGCATTTTAAGAATCTAAAGGATTCTTTCTGTTAACTTATATTCGATTCCTTGCGATTTGCGTATATCCTTTTCTTTGCAGTTTTTGTGAAATAATTCTGAGAAGCCGCCCACCCCTCTCTTCCCCACTCCCTCTCGTCTGGAATTGGTGCCCTCATGGAGTGCCCCCAGCGCTTTGCCTTATGATAACTCGACATACCAAGTCAAAACTTCGGATGGATTTTAAAAAATCAAAGGGAGAGTGTAAGGAGAAAATGCTTACTGATATCATACACGATAAGTGCCCCTTGGGCCCCGCGATAGTATGCCGATGTGACAGTTTTGAATCGTTCTTGGCCGGCCGTGTCCCATATTTGAGCCATTATGCGCTTACCGTCAACCTGAAAATAAGCAGTTGGCATCACAAATTTATCCTCATGTACGTCAGAGATCAAAAACACTTTCGTGACCGGTGGCGCTGCCTCACCCTCATCCTACAAAAAAGAACATTTCCGACAATACTTGTACAGCAATGTAAAGGATTGAGTTACTATTTAGTGAACTTTTTCAGAGCTTCATATAATAAATACATAGGCCATTCAGAGATGGGTCACCAATAAATACGACCTTTGATAACTTTTCTACTTTTTCTGTCTTCCTCCGCTTGTTTTTGGTCAAAATTGGACGATAAGGAGTGGTGGCTAGGGCCAAAGTGAAGGCTTGATGTGCTTGTACTTTTTCGTTGCATCATTGCAACATAGCATTTGTCGACATTGGAGGATGTGGATGATACGATTATGGCAGCGCAAGAACATCCAAAGAACAGAGAGTGTTAGGAGGCATCAGTGACCGACGCAGACGGAGGGAGGAGGGTGGGGATGGGGTGTGAGGAGAAATACTGTTGTCTTAACCAACGTAGAGACTTCGACACTACGAATTTCACAGATAAAGTCACTAGAAATTTGTTTCAAGCTCAAACAGTTGAAGGCGTATGTATAAAAAATAATTGTGAAAGTGAGGAATAGAAAGGAAACCCATATTTAGAAGATTTTTATTCATTCCATTACGTATTAAAATTATCCGTCTGTCGTTATTCGTCCATGGAAGTTCTTTCCCGAGCTTTTATTATGTGTTTGTTTGTTTGTGTTCCTATTAAAATTCACGATTATAACGTACTGTAATGATTCTGGTGGAGAACTCCACACCAATAGTCGACTTTGATTCGAGGCTGAAGGTGTTCCTCGCGAACCTGGACAACAGGTTTGATTTGCCAACTCCGGAGTCGCCGATCAGAATAACTGAAATGATAGCACCCGCTCCGGTTCGACAGTAATGAATCAGATTATCAAATGTAAAACTTTAGGATTGTACATAGGTCGATTAATAATTGTTTTGAATTTTTTTAGTTTCTCAAGCCTAATGAATGGTGTTATACTTTAATAGATAAGTTAAACCTCAATAGTAAGCTATGTATTTTTGAGTCGAGCTACATACTTGATAAGTACAAAAAAATCAGTTTCAGACGAAAATTCACAGTACATATCTTCGTTTTTTTATGAGAATGTAAGGACGACGAAGCGGGCGTGCTGCCCTAATTGAAGCAAAAAATTATGCATAGAATGATTGTTACCTTTGTACAAGAAGTCGTACTCGTCTACATTTGTAGCCATTACAAAAGACACGCTCTGAATTAGAATCTAACACCTCTAAGAATGAATCCATTGGAAGAAATCCATAAAAAAAACAGATAGAAAGGATTTTGGGAAAACATGAGGAGCAAGGCCAACTGTACAAGTGACTTTCACGTTGATTACCAGGTTCAGAATCGGGGAACGGCGAAGGATTTGTGATAAATTCAAATCGATTACGGGCCAGGAACGATATCGAGCAGGCAAGCGTTTGCATTAGATAGCAGGCACTGCGCGTGACACTCACGAAAATGCTTCGAAACGTACTCCCACCGTGTAAGAACGTTTCGCCGTATAAGGGTTCACCGTTATGGAGCAAGCCCTACATATGTTGGCTAAATCTTCTTCTTTTTTGTTGCCGAATTAGAACTTAGATAAGAATCCTGGGAAATCTACAGTATTTTCTCTCATGCAGTAATCATTCTGCCCCACTATTAGCATGAGACGTGGCTCACTCACTGCCATGCCAACAGTGATTGCCCGAAACTAAAAACCCGTCTATAAAATGGAGTGGTTACTCTGGGATCAAAAAATGCTCAGGCAATTTATATTTTTTTAACTGTAAATTGTCGCCTTTGACTTTCCCACATGCAATAGTCTGCTTTATTAGGTAGACTGCGTTATTGTGCACTCATATGTGCTCGGTAGAGGGCTTTCTTGTGCAGTCGTGAGCTTAGGTTTACTCCGTAGTAATTTCGTATCTCGTAAAACCCAAGATTTCGTTGCCAAACTGATAATTCTTCTATACTTCGATTAGAATAATGCATTAGATACCTATCGACTTATTCGAAATTCGAAAATAAACCTATAGTTCGGATGTTTGAAAAAGAGGGAGCAATGCAATCCTTTAGGAATGATGAGAAGGCATTTAGATCTCTCTCTCCCTCTCTCTCTCTCTCTCTTTTTTTCTCTCTTTAAAAGATTTGAATTCTTCGGACCTAATACTGAATGAATAAGTAAATGAAAAGAGTTCTTCGATTTTTATTCGGTTCTGATTATAGTTCCTTTGTTTTGTTGAATAAACGTCACGGAAAAATATGCGACTTTTGACTTACTTCTTCTTTGCGGTGTAAATGCTACGCATAGAGTAGGGCTTAACAAAAAAAGTAGAAACCGTGTACTGACTACTTGGATCTCTTAACGACTGACTGGTTGTAGATGAAGTTGATCATCCTTCAGGACTGTGGCCTTGATAAATTCTTCTCACATTCTGCACCACAGTTTGAGGCTCGATTTCACACTGTTTCTTTGATTTTTAATCAGACAGATTAGCATTGGCGCATTCCTTTGTGGTCTGGCTGCAAAATAACTTTCGGACTTCTTAGCGGCCCACTGATTGAAATTTGGTTCGGTACATCTTCAGTTCTCATTCGAATACAACACTTATTTATTCGTTCATTTACATGTGAAAAGATGAATGAATCTCTTGTTTTACGGTGAAAATACCAGAAAACGAGACATTTTCAAACACCACCGTCGCTCGTTTTTTATAATATAAAACACTATTTCTTGCAATTACGTACCCGTGTGACTCTCACGACCAATTACGGTAATTGTTCATAAAATTCATGGAAAGTGTAATTCTAATTTAATGTCTAATAGGAATCGTACTACACTTGTTTTTGCTTTTAAACTGCTGGAAGGTTAATCACTAGTTGTCATTGAGAGTTCAGATATAGTATTACTATCCAAAGCTAGTAAAAAATGCAACCATAAATGGAATTGAATGCAATCTCTGCTGTCAAATAAGCATCAGAAACTACAAAAAGGAAGTGGAGGAAAGTACAAAAAAGATACAATTACGAACCATTTGTAGACTGAACGTAAATTCGGAATTCTAGAAATACCAGGATCAGAAACTATTGCACAAAATTATTTTTTATGCCCCTTCATCATTTTTAGCTTAGGGAGCAACTGTTCTTCTGGAAAATGCCACTGCACCGTCACTTGAAATAGTGACGTTTGGTCCACTTCTTCGTCAAGGAAAGCTCTATTGACATAAGCAAGCAGTAGCTTGAGTCAGTCAAGACTGTGCTATGCAGCGGTCACAAGCGCAGCTCACAATTCCATATATGAAGAAATGCGCGATCGTGTGGCACTCGTAATTTCGGTTCAGTTGCCCAGGTTTGGAGGCATTTTGATGTCGATTTTTGCATGGTTCTGCCCATCGAAAACATCAGATTCTCTCTGACTTCGTTGTACAACAGCGGGTACTGGATGTGCTGACAGGGCGACGCTTGCGTCGATTTGTGTTTTACCAACGAAAACTGTTCTTGTTGATTAAAATGCGGAAAAACAGGGAATGTAAAGCAGTGAAGGGGCATGTGTGGAGCAATCGTAATACGTCCCTGTTCGCTCACGGCTAACGCTTCAATCCCACCCCAGGCCAACTGAACCATTGATCCTCCGGGGGTCGGTAAATTGATACCAGAGGAGTCGGAAAGGATGAAGCACTGACTCGGTACGTCGGATGTCCCCCACAAATCACTGTGCAGGACGCATACGCATTCACTGCCTCTACGATGTTGAGATAAGGTCGAATGCGTGGCGCATCCCATGAACGGGATTGGTGGACGTCGACCACATCATCCTCTAATGCACTGAAAATCATTGAATTGAGATGTTAATACTTTAGCCTAAACATAGCAGTTGAATTATGATTCCATGGTAACTATGCGATGTCTCCATCACTGGTGGCCCGATTATACATCTTAGGGCACCGACCACCACCGGAAATGTGGTCCGCACAGGCCGCGACGATATCAATAACCATGTAGAGAGGGGGAACCGACACTCCTCAACGCGTCGTCGACTCTTGCCTAAAAGGGATAGATGACGTTTGCACTGCAACTTTCGGCAGAGCAGGTCTCTAATCCTAATTTGGACCTATCGTTCTTAATAGAGCTCGAGGTTTAACGTTGTACGAGTTAATTTAAGTAGCTACTGAAACAAATACATACTTAGAGTACACATACAACAGACGCAACCGAATTGGGTACTACAATTCCACTTCAAGGGTCCCGAAATTATAGAAAAAATGCGATGAAACGGTGTCGATTATGAAGTAGAAACTACAATCCTTGAATTGGAAACTGAGATTTCCGCACGCAAAACTCTTGAAGCGTTTTGGATTCATGCCAAAAATCCAAAAATGAACACCAAAGAGGAGTGCCCCGCCATAACCAACGAACTCCTTACATATCGCAAATTGTGTGATATCTAAACCGAGATATGACTTGTGGCAGAAAGCCTCACTCTACTGACAAGTCTAAGGCGTTCGGTCGTCTCTGACAACAACAACGTTCGGTGGACTTGCAGAGGTGAGATTCCAACTTTGAAGGGGTTTGCGGGTTTTTGGAGTATGGCCTCGCTCTGATGTTTGATTGAGGAGGCGTTTGTACGGCTACTGTATCGTTTGATCTTTTCAGGCTCTGAAAAAAGCGAAGCTGCCGAAACGTTGGCCATGAAAGAGTATTACTAACTTCGTGTTCGGCTAAAAATTTTATCAACTGATTCAATGAAACTTTGCATACCAAGGTTAGTTAGGGTGCTGGACACGAGAATCATATCTATTTTGCACCGTAACCTCACTTCTATTAGGTTACGAACGGCTTACTGTAGATAAGTTCTCCCATAGATTTCACCCAAATGTCGAACAGAGGGGAAGATTCAGATGCTGACCATGGTTATCAACATCACCTTGCATTTTGCTGCAGAAACCGAATATTCCTCCTAATTCGCTACGGAAATAACCTCAGAGAAAGAAGATGACGGTGCAGAACGGATCGAAGATTTATGTTCAACACCCCAAACAATTCTGCCGTACAAAGTTTGAGCAGAAAAGCCCTTGAGAAACTTGAGGCCCCGGGAGGGGGATAGTGTCCTGATTTGTGTGTAACACCCACAATGCACTGAATTCCATTGTCGTCTAGCTAGGGTGTGATCAGACAGTTGTCCGTACAGTGTACAATTTTATTCCTACTTAGCCCATAATAACGGGAAATGTACATTGATGTTAGAGCCATGCATCGATAGAGGGCGTATTTTCAAGAATATGAAGCAAAGTTCTTAGTGCTGTGGTTGTAGCGCATCTGGGCTTGTAGTGCGTGGTTCCAGTATTCTTCTCTCAGTATGCCTCTTGTTTTCCCTCTAAAGTATCATATTCAAATTTAGTGCTCGTTCTGCCAATTCCTTTTATCAACCCCAAAATGAAGAATTCTCGACAATCGAGATTTCCTTCTTTTTATTCCATTGATTTTGTTGGAGTTCAAGCTACGATATTGTTGGGGAGGAAGGGGGCTATCAAAAGGTGCCATTTATTACAGTTGTAGGGTTTTTATATCTAAATTTAATTCAACACATTTCTTAATCATAACTGTGCCATTCCTTCTCGCGATGGATCTGCAGGATAATTGAATCCCACGGGCAACCCCAAGATCTCCCTCGCTGTATCCTGACGGAATGCCCACAGGGGAAGAATATAACTGAGATTTAAGCCATCCTATGTAAATACCAAGTACGAGAACAAACTTCGAAATATTTATTAGAAAGTAAGGATGGGCTCAGATTTCATGGAAAAC
This sequence comes from Ancylostoma duodenale, assembly GCA_000816745.1. Classification (NCBI taxonomy): domain Eukaryota; kingdom Metazoa; phylum Nematoda; class Chromadorea; order Rhabditida; family Ancylostomatidae; genus Ancylostoma; species Ancylostoma duodenale. The sequence continues at coordinate 17,463 of KN728480.1, forward strand.
GAAGCTTCGAGGAAAGACGTCATTGAGAAACAGTGAACAATTTCTTTTCCTACTTCATCGAACACTTACGTGGACCCAGTCCTTCAACGAAGCTGTCATATTCAATACATTCGCAGATAACTTTGCTGGTTTCCATAAAACTGTGAACAGTTGCAGTTTGTTTTGAAGATTTAGTATTATATATTGTACGAGAAATGGATAGGATGTTATGTTAGAGTACTTTCATACCACAGATGTATCCTCCTTACTACCACTCTGCTTAAGCATAATCTGGCACTGGAACCGTACATAACAACAGTCTATACAAACCATGCACGCTATGCACCTGCACATGTCTGTGGCGCTCGATCTTCTCTCCTTCATAAACATGCTGCTTATTATTAACTCAGGGAAAAATTTGAGAGGACTTTCGCTCAGCAACCTCGTTTTTTTTGCCTTACAACCCTACATTGGTTTCGGAAATCCCGTGTGGTAACATTATCTGCAATGTTGCAGTGATGTTGGCACGAAACAGGTTGGCACAAACTACTTCTGCGAAATTCCTCAGCAAATTATTTCATTTGAGAAGTCGATAGAAACAGGCAGTAAGCTTGTCTACAGGGTAATCAAGCTAGACGAGCCCTACGTTATCTGGCCAAATGAGGCCTGACTAAAATTGTGGCACAGTGTAATGACTGGCCAGAGGAGGTGCGTGGGATGTGGCTGCGTGATGGCACGGGCAAGAAAATCCTCCTCACAACAACCGTCCGGCTTGCCGAGCCATTCTCGAAGCAGGATCACGGCAGGCCAAACGAAGCAGTAAGCGCAGCTACGACGAAATAGGGGCGCTGAATCCGCCTACTTCCGCGTTTGTCGTGCAGGTGGCATGCAGCGGGAAACTGTGTGAGGCTACTCTCGAAATGCCCGAATGTCTAACCAAGTTTCTCATACAGTTAGATTGACAATGCGCGCAAGATATGTCTGTCACGGAGAAAAGTTCAAATGCAATCGCCTGAGCTATTCGAAGAAAATGGTCAAATGGTTTCGCAGATGTAGGGAGATACAGAAAGACATTTAAGGCAGTGCGCCACCTCATGATGGGTGTCGGGATATCAACAGTATCGTCTCCTACTCGACACTTTTTTCCAGTGATGTGCTTGAAATCTGAAGAGACGGTCAAAATCCCTATTTTGAAGGCTAAACTTGATACTGGAGTGGACAAGTTTTCTAGCTAGAAAACCAGGCAAATGCGGTTTAAAAGATAAGATTGCACATTAAAGGCAGCGTTCGGGGAAATTCTCGTGACTGGGATCTCTCCACCACTTGTTAGAGGGCTGCGCGTACTTTACTATTCAGAAGTCAGAACTGAGAAACTTAGCCCCGTGTTTCTAAGAAATGAGGACTCACAACCCCTTTGAGGACTCAGTTTGGCCTACGAGTAGGCAAATGACGTTAGGTCGAGCCTGACGAACGCGTTGTACTCAGGAGCTTTGTTCTAAGAAATTCGAAACTTGCTCCGATGAGAGCACTATTCAGGTTGTTTTAGGTGCAGATGTGACAATTTGCTACATTTTATGTATGGCGAATTCAGTCATGATGTGGAGATGAGACAGTATGTGTTTGTTTTTATCTGTGTATGCATTAGTTCAGATGACTATCTACATTGTATTGGTTTTTCCTTCACAGAGTGCTACTTTTGCTTCCATTTTGCACTGAATTTGCCGCAATTTTAGAATTATGCGTAGGTTTTTTCTCCATCTGAAAGCAAAATAACGAAAAAAACTAGAAGAAGAACTTCTGAAAACGGAAGCAAAGCAAGAAACACGCTCAAGGCGCGCTTTATCGATTGATTTTGGTTGCAAGGTGCGCTGACGTCCGACGCCGCTACAACTCGTACACCGAGTTTTACCCGCATAACTTGCTCCTAAAATAACCACGGTTTACGTAGTTTTTCCCATTTCTCAAAGTCAAATTCGGTTCTAGCGCATCAGAATACCATAGAATGTGGAAAAATCTTGGAGGCGAGAATTTCCCCGTACGCTGCCTTTAAGGTGAACTTCTCAGTATCAGCTATTATAGATTGAACAAGTACTGCCATGTTAAAAAAAATCATGCAGCACTCGCAGCAAGCTTCCCATGCGGAATGAAGCCTCTTGTCCGGCGAAAATTTCGAAATCCTAACAAAGAATCTTGATAAAATGTGGAGCTTCCGGCATTTCCTTAAGACCTGAGGGGCATCTTTGCGCTCAGCGGCTCGCATATGTTCGGCTGAGGTGAGGATCTCAAACGCGATCCTTACGACTGACACACTGCCTTTAAAGGCAGCACCCACGGAAGATTCAGTCACCGCAATTTCAGCGTAGTAGAGGGTTCATGACTACGAGGAACAAAGGTGAAGTATTCAAATTTGTCAAAACACATAAAAAGGGCGGTTTTGGGATGGTTCCGTTTCGCTATACATATTATGTAGAGCAGGTGATCGAGTTAAAAGGTTGGGGTCGAGGAAAAAAGTCGATCAAGCTGCCATCACTGCCACCTATTTTCTGGATGCAGTTGGATATTTTACTACTCAGGCATCTTCTTGTGGAAAG
>KN728482.1:9299-20073 GCA_000816745.1 Ancylostoma duodenale
GGCAGACCCGATCTATCAATGGACCCGCATCCTGGCGCTTTCGGCACTATTGGGCCAGGGCAGACCCGATCTATCAATGGACCCGCATCCTGGCGCTTTCCGCACTGATGGGCCCCTGGCGGACCCTGTCACCATTGAGATCCGTATCCTGGCGCTTTCGGCACTATTGGGCCAGGGCAGACCCATTCTCCATCCGTGGCCTCCTCGTTCCCTGGCATTTTCTCACTAACGGGCCCCTACGGATCTAATCCCCATCGATGGACCCGTACTCGGGTGTTTTCCCCACTGTTGGGCCAGAGTGGACCCTTTCTATCGATGAATCTATATCCTGCCTTTTTCCCGCTATTGGGCCCCTGCAGACCCGATCCATAGGTGCATCTGTATCCTGGCGTTTTCCCAACTATTGGGCCATGGCCGACCCTTTCTCGATCGGTGGACAACCTTTTCTCATGTTTTTCTGAACTACGGGGCCCCGGCACATCTGTCGTGCACCCGCATTCTATATAAATCGAAAGTTCAGAAAGTTTGACCAATTGCACAACTGCTTTCAGAAAATGTCACAACAGCTAATGATGGCGCGTTCTTCGTTCGTTCATCCTGTGTATTTGATTGTACAAAAACAGACGGATCGTCATGCTGCGTAATCCCCACGGGACCTCAATGAGACGTGTTCAAAGACCATACCCCAGGTGAATCCCACCCTACAGCCTCCACGGCGCACACACATGCTTTCAAGGTGGTTGTCGCACCGTTCTTCGATGCAGTGTGAAACGGAAAGCAAAACTCCAGCACAGGGGCTACTTTGCTCTGTACATTGCTGTAAACATTCCATCACTCGGAGGGTTCGAGACCGCTAGCCGCTGGTCACCCAACTTCCGCTACGTCTATGCACCTATGACGAAACATCGACCCAATGCCCCGTCAGCTCCGCATCCTCGCGAGACACAGTCTCCAATTGAGCCTCACGGCGAGCGCAGCGATCACGTGCTACTCCCCCCTGCGCCTGCGCTCTAGAATTTTCTGTTACACTACCATGATTTATATAGGAGGATTTTATTTCAGGCAAGCCTTCAGCAATTAGCACTGGTGCTATAGTTCATGTGTACTAGAGCACCAGACTGACCACTTCAGCAGGTGTTCGTATCCAGAATTAAATCTTAATTGTTACAATATCATTAATTGCTTCACAATAGTCAGAAAAGCAGATTTATCGTGTGCTAAGAAAAAATGATGATCCTGACAACCTACACAGATGCTAACCTACTAACATAACTCTTTGCCCTTTTTTTAGCTGCGATTCTTTCCTCCCCATTGCCGTTTTTCTCTAACATGCACTATAATACTTTCTGATAGCGCTTTCCTTCCTCTACAATCCTGTCATCAAGTGTTTCCACACAACTATTGAATTACTTAATTTCTAGGCTTGAGAGGAAAAACGCGAATTTGAGGAAAAACCCAATTTCCTCCTCGTATTCAGTAGGGACCAGGAGGCAACCCATACTGTTTGGGCGTGTAAACTCAGCAGAATATAAGCGCGAGAGAACATCATCAGTGGAACTGTTGGAGCGCCAGTATGAAGATTTTTGGAAGGTAGTGACCAGGGGGTAAGATGATTAGACCCTAGCGATTGGATCCTTTTAGCAGAATTATCTCAGTTAGTTGGTAGCTTTGGGAAGTACGATGTCCATCTAGACCATACGATTCCTTTGGAGCAGTTCCCGGGTAGTCGTGTAAGAAATTTGTTCGGTCGAAATGGTTGGTGTCATGGAGGCCAAGTAGGTCTTCTTTGATCACAGAAAATCGCTGATGACCAGTCATTTTGAGCAAAACGTCTGTTTCATACTTAGCACAGATCACCTGGCCAGTTTTGATGGCTTTTCGAGCTTCAATTAATTGATAGGATAGGTGGTTGTCGGTTACGCCGTTTTTTATCGACTCGTTGCCCCACTGCGCAGGCTCAGAACGCAGAAATTAACTACCGCTCAAAAAACTGTTAACAACATTCTTGTAGAGGAAGAATATAACGCTTCCGTATCGTATATGAGTTGTACCTAAAAGATGGCAAATCGGTTGAGAAACGTGCATCCGAAAAAAGCGCAAGGACTTATGTTAACATCTGATATACAATGTGATCTTATTTAGAAAGGAATGGTGATGATGACAAGAAGGACGTCACTCCCTATTCGCTAGTGATGCGTAAGAGCAGTGGGGCCAGAGAGTAAAATGATCTCCAGGGTATCGAATCACATACAGTTAATATATAATTTTAATTTGACGCACCAATAAGGTGAGTAGCATGGCTGTTTGTGATATGAATGAATAGCAACCATTACGCTTACATGGATAAGATGGGTAAAGAAAAAGTTCTTCCACAACCATGCAAATGTGAGGAACAATGAAGGAGCCAAAAACAAAAACAATGAACGAAGAGAAATACTAATTAAAAAGTAACACTAAGCTACTCCTACAGGGGTACCAAGAATACTTCATGGGATTCCATTAGCTCTCCTAGAAATGAGAACGTTTTGTGGAAGTACAGGTAGTTGCCCCACTCAGAAAGTGCATGTCCGGAGAGGAAAAATGATGAATTTTTGTTGTGTAATTGAATACTATCAAACAAAATCTAATTTTTCCTCTAATTTGCAAACAAGAAGAGAGTCTTCTAGCATTCCGTATGATATTTTGGAAGACAAAAGTTTTTGAGGGAGTGAGAACCTGTCAGTCACGGAGCGAGCTTCGATCTGCGAACAGCGACAAGGGGAGGAAAGAGTATTGCGGCTATAGGGAAAATTATTAGCCGATGCAGAAAGACTTCGGACTCGAAAACTGTGCAACGACCTGAGCTATGTGCAACGACCTGATCTATCTCATTCTTCTTCTGAAAGTTTTCTAAGGAATCATCTAATAGTTTTAAGCATCGTAGGGCATTGAATCTCCAATACCACTGCGTATCTCGACAATGGAGAGAAAACTTTCAATCGACATTCAAAAAAATTATGTATTTCAAAAAAACCAAAGGCCACTTCTGCACTGTCTTTCGGCGTCTGTAATAAGTAATAAATTCAATGCCACAATTTGAATTCCCGAGCGAGAAGAGTGAGTTAAGACAGGCAGATTTTCAAGACCAGTTCCATCGACTACAGAACATTAAAGTGGAAAAGTTTTGCCTAAAGAAAGAGAGGAAACATCGTGTCGGTTGAATAAGTGCATGAAGATAATCGCTGAGAAAGTAGGTAAGTACTACGCGACGTTGTTCCGTCAAGTTCGGAAACCAGCCAAGAAAAGTGACTGCAGAAAATCAATCATGGGATTCAGAGTTTTCAAAAAAGACATTCTTCTTTAGAAAGCTGTGTTGTTTCACGGTAATGCAGTTGCATTTCGCTAATTCTGCCGGTTTACAGGCGGGATCCAGGGTCCAACTAGTCGGATCAATTCGAAAATTTGAGTCGGCACTTCAGCGGAACCACACAAACGACCAAAAATGGCCTAGGTCTTGTGTTCAGACTCATAAGATAAAAATTCTTATGAAAATGGGTAGATTAGGGTCAAGTGTATGGTATCTACATATTTCGAGGCATCTGTGTTTAATTGCTTCAAAATTTCGCCACACTAGCTACTTAATCTGCATGGTCTGATCTAGATAGGAAACTTTTTGATACCCCTGTAACTCTCTTTGTTAAGCTACAATTTTCATGAGTAATGCATTGCAAACAATAGAGATAACACAGAAATTTATCATTACATATACTAATTACTATTATCCATTAGAATTACAACTTGCATATTGACTTTTGCACTCAAACTTGCTCAGACGTCATGTGGGAGATACCCACCTATTTTGGTCACGTATAAAATTACTTTGCCCTTTGAATCCCACAGGTTCTGAGTGCGCCTTGCTTTGTCTCGGTACTGATTGTTGTTTCTCATGCAATCATTATCTTGAGACTTTTCGCCTTCTGCAAGCATAATAACCCTATGCTTATATTAATTAATTCTAATTTCACGCCAATCAAGCAACCACTTCCTCGTTGCATATTGAAACGATAAGACACTAGGAAGTCGGGGCATCTGCAAAATTTTAGGCAGAGGTATTTAATGCATAAGGTGCACATTTATCATTTGTACTGAGATCAATGACATCTACATAGCAGAGTAAAGGTTCGACTTTCTCTGAACCTTGGCATAGTCAGTCACGGACATCTACATATTTTATATACTGGTGAAGAATTTCAGGAATTAATGTAACTAACCGAATCTGAAGATAATATAATAGTATTTCGCAGTACCCATGCTTGTCGACTTCTTGACCTAAATCACGGAGTCGAATACACGACTTGATTAGTGCATGGGATTTCTTTAGGACAGTGGAAAACATACTACTGTCCACGTACGTAGCAAACAAGCACCCTTATGAGAACCCTTTGCCGTAGAAAAACAAAGGTGCGGAAGGGAAATGGAAGTAATATACGTTTATTATTCCGCCGAGAACTTCCTCGTTGACATATAATGAGGCTCATCCAGAGTGTGCGCATGCAGGAGATTAAAGTCCGCCCTGGAAGTTGCCCTTCAGAGTTTGTTTGGAGAGCGTTATTGGTTAGAGTGTTCTTTAATGTGAAGTTTTTTGCTCTCGAAGCTTTCATAAACACAGTAACCGGACAGCTCATAACTTAATGGTAATGTCAGTCTTGTGGTTAATAGAAAACTCCATTAACGGTAGAGTTTTTGAGACGCGGTATTATCTAAATAAAGACTGCATTGCTGCAAAACAATATCCTCTTAATTGAAAGGACCCGGCGAGTATGTCACTGGTTGTTAGCAAATGTTGATTTTGTTGGAGGTTAAACACACTAACATTTTTTTCAGGTGAAATTTTACCTAAGGGCACAAACTGTGGGTGTCTCAGGATGCGAAGTGGGTTCATGGATAGTAGAGACATGTTTAGAGTTTACCTGCTGACTCGCCTTCGGAAACGACGTTTGCTGGAAGTTCGAGAATGAATTCCTGGATGTCACCAGTTCTCCGCCAAGATTCCCGGCAAGTATGACTCTACCATACCAGATGGTTAACGTTACGAGGTGCAAAAGAATTCAGCAAACTCTTTTTCACAAAAATCATTGCAGTGCTGCGAATTGATTCGTAGCAGGAAGAGCATAGAATGAGAGAATACAACTATTCCCCAGCAAAAATGTACAAGGAAAAATTTTGGATCTTCTGTTGAAGGTTTTCACTTCAGTGTTCGAAACAATGCTGAAAAAATAATGAGGAAATTATCAATTTGTGCACATAACGAGTGCAGTGACATTTAGCCGCAGATTTTTTTTACAAATGATTATCAGTGGTGCATTCTTGCATCAGAAAATGAAAACCTCAACAGCCATCCATCATCCAACTATTCACGACCTATCTAATAATAATTACGTACTTATGGCCCTGTAGGATAAACGGTGTCGGTGTCCGCACCGTTTTTCGTTATACATATGTACTTCGTCTGGTTATCATGGTCCACCCTTCTTTCTAGTTATCGCTAGGTCATGCGTCGATGATATCGCTGCTAGAGGTAAGATTTGAAAAGAGGATGAGCGTTGCGGAAATCGGCACGGTTCATCCTGTTGGACTGCACATTAGACCAAAATCGTACTTTTACGACTTTTTGAACATTTTGGGACATGGGCGAAAATTGTTGTTTTATGAAGTTTTGCACACTGAGCAGAGTGCTTAGAGCTATGACATTTCTTAGTGTACAACTGCATTGTTGATTCAAAAGTGTGGCGTACTGAACGTCTAATTTAATGACGTAAGGGGTAGATGCCAGATTACTGTAGGTTCGGTTTACCCCAGTGTGATAGGGATTACGATCACGCATGGAACAAACCACCGATTTCACTCTCATGTTTAGTATGTACGTGGAAGTGGAATAGCTACGACTTCTAAAGTCCACGACATACATGGGTGCTGTTACATTATTTCAGTCTTAATTCATTTGCTAACCCTTCGCAACCGCGCCGCTACGCGGTTATCAGGTCGTTTTGGCACGTTCTGACGCGTACACCGTACGTGGCAACAGGAATAGACAAAGAAGGACAGTCAAAACTTGTTAGGAAATAAAATAGCGCTTAAGTGGACGTGCTAGAACAAGCGAATCACAGTAGCCGAGTCGCAGCGGTGCTGCTTGCGGTTGCCCTGCGGTACAAGCGAAGGGTGCGAAATGAATCGGGATGATTCCAAGTGATTCCACTGTCCTTGGCCCTTGGCATCGTAACTCTAGAATACAGTAGATTCCTATACAGTAGCCTCAATGAAAAACAATAACTATCTTGGCTAACAGCTCGAAAGAACTCTATTGAATCAGGATGACTGCGACGAATTTTTGTGTCTCATACGTGATTATATCATTTTAACGGAGAAGCGACAGTTATGAGAAATTATAGAAAACGCTGACGACGTGAAGCTCCAATTTGAGGAACTTTTCGAAGCTGTTTTCGTTTGGCATCTGTGAAAGTATACTCCGAACTGCACTCATTAGTTTCAGAATTTGGGAAAAAAAAACAGCGAAAGAGTTGATCCCAAGCACCACGCAAGTGATGGAATTCTCAGAGTTCTTAGAGTTCCACCCCAAGAGCAGTCATAGTCTCGAAGGTTGGACAGCTCCAACGCCCCGAACGATGAACACAGAGCTGGAACAGCTTTGCACATGCACAAAGGGAGCAGGAATGACGCAGCAACGATAAAATGTGCGGTTGCGATTAGCTCGGCTGGATATTTGCTACGCCAAAGTAACAATTTTGTGAATTGGAAACACGACAACAAACAGCAGACCGTCGTGACTAACACAGCACGAGCGTCGCGCCATTCGGCTAGTGTAGAGAGCTATTGACCTTCAGTTGCCTGCATTATAAGCAGTGAGATGAATACCCCAGGCGGTTGAGCGGAAGAACGTCTGGATGGGCGAGCCCTTTACAGAGATTCCAGGATGTTTACCCGGTGTTGTTATTCACATGAGACCCCAATCTAAAACTGAGAGTTGCGAAGATTGCGCGATTGCCGGTGGCCACCAAAGTTCGTGGCGCCCATTTCGAAGATCGTTGTTACTCCAGCACTGGGTGTAGAACCAATCGTTTACTCGGCGATTAATCCTATTCTTCACCATATTGGGAGTGAGTCAAGTCTGCGAAATCCGACAGTACTTGTCCTTCTTACCACTGGATTTGGACGCGCCCAATATTTATTTTCTTTCGTTGCACGTGACTATACCACACTAATTTATAGGTAAAATCTTAATGCAAGTGCAGTGCATAAAACAACATCAAAGCGACGACAAGAAGTAATTGCCTAGAAGGAAGAGATGAAATTTTTTTACCTGTCTCTTATACTGTCTTAGTGAACATGACAGAACGAACAGAACATGACAGAAGACTGAACATGACAGAATCTCGGTAAAATCGACCTGGCTCTCTGTGTAAAAAAGTTAGATCGTGAGTTGTTTCTATTCATTTATTCACATATTTGTATTACACAACAAGGTGTGCCATTCAAAACTTTTTTCGCTTGGGAAATTCTCTTCTGAGTGGGTCACGTCTTGTGCAAGAAGGGAACAACCTATTAAAGTTATCTACAGAGAGATGCTTCTTTCCGCAGGTATTTTGTAAACCATGACAGGGTCATACTTGATTCTTGAAGTAGCTAGAGAAAGATTTTCAAAAGTTCGATTCCGAACAGAAGCCGATGGAATGTTGGAATGGTTATACCCATGCAAACTTGTCCAGAGCTTTCTATCAAAACTGTTTTAAACGGCTTCAAGGTTTATCATGGCACTTCTGGACTTCGGGTTAAAGTTTAAATACAAAACTCAGCTTCAGTGAACATTGTAAGATCTATGAAATTGACGTCATCTTTGTAGATGGCAAGAGTGTGAAGCGTCGAAAAAGGGGAAAGTTCTATTAGTGAGGTGACGCGAAGAGCAGGTGTAAGGCAGGCAGGTGATTCTGAAGCAAGAAATTCGGTCTTTACCCGTAAATTCGACCAACCGAAAACCACAGGTGAGTCTTGTGTCAGGGGCCGCGTACTCAATTTATGTTCTTTTCATTCAGTTATATCTCACACGCAGTGAAACACCATGGAAATTCCTTGAACTCGATGAAATGAAGAGCTCAATGTGATACAGTGGGCACGTTTACTACAGAGCGAAACTTCTCGCGGTGTGTGGTCCTGAAAAGGGATATTTGCACCATTTTTTGAGGAGGCCATAATAGTGGCTTAGACATGCTGCTTGAAAAAAAAAACAACAAAGGAAACCTTGAGGAAAGAAAACTCACGCAAAGCGTTCCAAAAATGATTGCTTTCACAATGTGGCAATACCAACAACTTTCAGCTAGTGCTGCGGAACCTCGCCAACAAATCCTTAACAATTCTCGACCAAAAAGTTTCTAATCGTGGAGATCCTGTCACAGCGCCTAATATATCAAAATTTAAGCAAAATGTACCACACTGAGAAAGCCCTCAGTGACTAATAAGCACCTGGGATTGAGAAGTGATGTAGAAAATTATGGGATTGGGCAAGTGACAAGGGTCGAAGCCTTAAGTGTACTTTAATTGTAAATCTTTCTCAACACTATAAACGTGGCTCTGAGACCAGCAAATCCCAAAACGTATTTGTTCGGTGATCCTAATCATTGGCGAGAGAAAAATACGTCCAGCAGCATTCGGATTGCGAATGATTAGCGTCATTCTCTGACTGTTCAAAAAATAGAAGGATCGGCATTGAAAACAAGATTTGACGACCTCGTCCACAGGATATCGCAATTTTCCGACAGCCTTTCCGCGGAACAAAAATGAAAGATCGGCGAAACGATCAAACAAACTATGGTAGCGAACTCTTGTTACCATGGCTTGTGACACGCTTCACTCACAGCCACTTTTTCAGAAACTCTTGAAAGGAAATCGCTTTCTGAAGTAGTCTGATGTTGTCATGCAGGAAGAGAAACAAGGCTTCCACTGAAGAGCTCCACAGTTATTTCTTGTGAATCGCTACTTCTCGGAGATTTAAACTTGGGAAGTTACTCAGCGTGGTGGGAGTTTCCGATTCTTAATATCGCGTGCCTCGCAAATCAAGAGAAAACCGCTCCCTGTATTTTGTTTCGAAAAATCAAAAAAAAAATGTTGAGCATAGTTAGACCAGAACCAGGAACTGGGCCATTTCATGTAATATGGAACACATGTGGTGATGAGCATTACTGGATCAGACACCAGCTTATGACAAAACAATATGCAGAGCCTGAGATGAGTTCGCGTCCGCACAAGGCTCGGCAGCTGATGTGAAATTCAGAGCGGAGGTTCTCATTCTCACACTTCTTATGTAAACGTACCAGCCTTCCGGGGGAACTGAGCCAAAGGCAGGCTAGAACAAGTAAGAGGACAGTTGAGTAAAAAATTATTAACAACCAGAGCCAGCGGTTCGAAGCCGAGGCCTAATGCTACATGTTATACATAGTAGTACTTTGTAGATAGTTTTGTGCTGCGAGGGATACAATGTGTAAAACGATGTAAAAAGTCCTGAAGGGGTACTGCATCAATGCATACGTAGAGTACAGTGCCTGACGCCTTCTCTCCCACTTGCCACCATCAACCCTTCAATTGCTGCTGAGCCTTCTCTGCATTTAGGAGAGTTGAGGGGAGGATGGCTGCAAATAGGAGAAGCTGCCCATGGGACAGTTCGCACTACGCTTCCCGATATGTGTTTGTGCCGCACAACTATCAGTGATAGTGCCATAAAAAAGAAATTGCATGAGTACTCAGACTTTTGTAAAATAACCAGTAAGCAACCCTCTGAGAAGTGAAAGAGATGAGATTTGGTTGAGAGCTACATAGATGTTTTTGAGGGTAATGTGCAGCATAGTACGTTTACAAAGTTTATTAAAGAGTAGCTCATAAACGCATCTAATAGACACCCAACAGTGCCAACACCTTTACTCGTATCAATAATCGGAACAATGACTGAGTTTGGATCCAGTGCTGTCACTCTTCAAGAAGTGCTGCACAGTATCTACAGTGCTACTGATAGTGTACGCCCATTAATGCATATGTTTGTGAGCAGCAAAAAATCCATGAATGCGAATTGATTCTTCCGGAGAACGCATATAAATTTTGTACCAAAACCAACAGCCAATTCCATTATTTTAAATTGCATTTGTAGTCCTGCCTCAAGAAGGCCCTCTTTCTTATGAGGATGTGCGCAAGATTAACCCTGGGGATCGGAATGGAACATCTACACTTAGAATCATTGCCTTATGTGGTGGTAATGTATGTATACCGTTTTTGCCCAAGGGTCCTGAGAAGCACAAAAACGATTTCGTAATGCGCTGCTACCTGAGCAGTACACGAGTGTTGGATGTAGCAGAACTCCCACAAATGCTATCTTGGTTGGGTTCCGGAACATATCTGTAATCTCCTTGCACTTCAGAACGGCCCCTACTCTGAGTTCTGTCCCAAGATTTAATGTTTTTTCTGCCTTTGTTACTGCTTTTACTTTTCGTAATGAGTGCGACGCCCTTTTTCTTCGTTCCCGCTAAAAGAAAAATTGCGGTAGCTCCCCATGTTGTTGTTTCCGAGGTGCTGACCATGACAAATGGCTCCCGATCTTTTTCTTCGCGGCGGTGCTTTGTAAATTTCATCTGACAGGCTAGATTTATGCACTACATATGTCCGCTCCATATCAATGGTGCACGCGAACAGGGGATTGGATGAGGTTGCGAACGTACGCGGTCTTCACAACTTGGAG
>KN728483.1:0-15060 GCA_000816745.1 Ancylostoma duodenale
TAGGTATAGCGTACTCCGTGGCTTGGGAACTAGCTACCCTGCATTCAGAACCTCAAGAACAAGTTGTAAGCCCATTTCTGCTCGAAAACAATTTGCAAACGACTTCTCAATTAGCAAAGCGTTGCCGAAAAATTTGACATCACGATGTCACCCAAAAACAAAATGGTTGTCAGCAACCTTTTCTCAAAACAACTTGTCGGCAAGGAAGAGTCAAAACAAGCTGTCGACTACTTTCCCCAAAGAACAACTTGCCAGCAAGTTTTTTGTCGGAAAGTTTGTCAAAAAGTTGTCGACAAGAGAGAGAGAGAGACAAGTTCCCTCACCCGCGTAATATACGATGCAAGCATTGAGTACAGGAGAGCAATGGTAACTGAGGTGCAAATTTGAAGAAATGTCTGCTGTCAACTTGAGAGCAATTAGAGCATGTTTCTAACAAGCGCTAACGACCGACAAGTTGCCAGCAAGAAAAGGCGGAAGTGAATTTTTGGCAGTTTTGTACGGCTGACAAGTTGTCAGTGAAAAAAGGTGAGATCAAGTTATCAAAGGGTTTATGCGGACAACAACTTGTCGACAAGATGTCGTGAAAACAAGCTGCCGACAAGTTTTGGGACCAACAAATTGTCAGCAAGATAAGGCAAAAACAAATTGTCAACAAGCTTTGGGGCGAGCAAGTTTCAGACGCGATCAGAAACTTGCTCGCGCTAAAAGCTTGTTAGCAAGTTGTTCTAGGGGTTCTGGGCAGAGTGTTGTCGAGTGGGTTTGACTGGATTGAGGAACCCCCTTCCCCTCCCCTTTCCCATCCCACCATTGTTGGCTGGCCCCCAAAGAACCGCAACGCAAGTTGGTGCGCGTTGCCGTTAGCCAGATCACCGGTCCAGCATAGATGCGGGCCAGTTGCATCAAAACAAAAAAATCACTATCGAAATGGTCTGTTTCACAATAAATGGTCCATTTCATAGTAATTTCTCCGGGAGAACCAAGGAAAAGGACCAGTTGTAATAAATGCAAGCGTTTAGATGAAAAAAAAATTTAACGATGCAACTAGTAGTGTATTGTGGAAAAGTGACTGAGCAAATTGCGAAATCAACTAACCCGACTGGTGTTTACCCGATAGAAGGCAAAATACACCGCATGTGACCGATAGACGACTCGAAACGCACACTTTGCCATGGAAGCCGGTAGACATCCACGAGCTACAACTCGACAATGCTGACACAGTTAAAACTATGCGGCATTTGCGTACCAACGACTTACCGATGCCTTGAACAATGGTCACAGCACCTGACATCGATCCTTCCATTACTTTGGCAACGTTTCGCTGAACAGCCCATAGCCGCGGAATCGCTCCTACGATATTGATTCTAGCTAATCGATTTATCGATTAGCACATAACAGATGTATCGATTATTGGATCCCTTACCCTCCACGCTGGTGGGAAGTTGGAACGGTAACAGGTTGGTGTCGCAACGTTCTCCTACAGGCGTGCATCCACGAGAAGATCCAGGAGCCACACAGCCAACATCGGGCGGATGCAGTATACCCTGTGCATAGTGCAACTGATAGGTATTGACCGATGCGAGACGCACAGTATGGCTTACCTGTTCTCGGAAGTAGTTCCTCAATGCGCCGGCTATTAGCGATAGGAAAAGCTCGGAGGTGGTCGATCGCAAGAGTTTTTCGGCGCGAAGGATCAGTTCTGGATGTTTCACGCTGATCCAACATCGACCATGTGCAGCTGGTGGAGGCACTGGAATCAATCGATATTATCGATCAATAGGAAGTTTCGAGACGAATTTCATCTCTTACAGTATATGGTTTAAGCAGTTTTACGTTCGGAATTTTTTTAACTGTAGCAAAATGTTTTTTGCGCACCTTTCAGCGCAAAAATAAAAATAAATATTTAAAAAAATGTGGCACAGGGTGGGCGTGAGCGTCCCAGTAAAATCCCCATTGATCAGTGAAGGGATGTCGCACTCACTATTCATGGATCGTATAATGAAGAACTGACGTGCTCAGTGCGCAGTAAAACCCTTGGACCCTGTTTCCAGAAGTGGGCGGGGCATGTACCATCCATTACTGGGCGGGGCATGAACTGCCAGCCACGCCCACTCCTTGTCCAACATACCATTCCTGAGCAAAGAGGAGCTACGACGATCGTGGGCGGGGCTTTTTGCATCTGGTGCTGAATCTTCCGGCACAGAATCCATGAGCACTGACGATGAGCCTCGATGACCCAACACCTTCAGACGTCTTCTGAAAAATCAATAACATATAAAGATCAATGAGCCGCTATGACGTCATCGCACTGGACTGACCTATTCCTCCCTGTGATTTGGTCCTTGGACTCGAGATACTTCCACACAGGGTGTTGACCACGTAAAGCCAACGCTAGCAGCGAAAATGGACCACCCATTGCGAACTGGAAAAAAACGGGAACGATCGATTATTGATTGATTGTGAGCGATTACAGTAGTCGCACTTTAATGCTCATGCAGACGGCAGTTTGAGGGAAACAACCGAAAACCTGTTGTTGCCAGCCGCGGATTGGCGCATGAGGTTCGATCTGAAAAAATATTGATTTCTGTCAAGAATAAATCGATCTTACCAATCTATCGATTTTTCTTCCCAAGAAAATCGATAAGTCCCACCTCAAATGATGTCCGCTCATTCATGCACATGCTCAGTAAGCGTTGTACACAGACGTAGGCACAATTGGCAGCTGTTGACGTCACCACCAATGATGACGTCATGAGGCTCTGAACAACAAACGAATTTGAAAAAATCAATAGAATCAATAAAAAATCAATGAAAACCGCTGGAACAAGAATAACCTTGAGAGAATGTGCAAACTCCGGTACCAGAGACAGTGTGGTCTGCTCAGTTGGCAGTACATTGTCCTGCTGTTGTAGCGACAACAGATCAGCGTCAGTTGTCAAGTGAAAGCTACTGTAACGCAATGTTTTATTGATCGAAGTCGATCGATAAAATCAATAAACTTATAAAATCAATAAACTTCACCTATGATCCCACAGTTTGCCTAGATTAGCTAAAACGTCGCTTGCTGGGTTCTGATACAAATTCGATCTACTGTCCACTATAACCCGTTGAATCTGAAGCGAAAATCAATAAATCAATATTGTCTGGTACTATGACAGTTACAGTAACCAGACCCCGTGGTTGAGTGTGTCCAAATCCACGCTACCCGTCACTACAATACCCGCCAGATCTGGACCCGTCCCACATATCGGCCATTGATGCGTGCAGCAACTGGACACGAAAAAAAATCGATTATTGATCGATGCGCGACTTGCGGGACAACAACACCACGACGCTTACCCGTCTACGTACTTCCACCGACGTGATTTCTTCTTGACAAAGCCAATAATGCCTAATGTGAGGTAGACAGGTATGCCCAGAACGATTACTATCACAAACAGTACGGTAGTGAGCAGACCGAGCAACTTGCGCAACATCACAGCCAACGGAAACGACGTGCGTTTCCGTATTATCGGAGGCGATCGATACGGATCACCCCCGGAGGGTGCCATCCTGAAATGTGGATCGATAAATCGATGGGTGGAGCAGTGAGCAATGCGAGGATGCTCGAATATTCTCGAAAAATCGAAAAGGATCAGAGAAAACAAATTATAGGCTATAGATTGGGATTCGATGGAGACTGGGATTATGGGGCGTTATGCGAGCACGTTGGGCTGCGCCGAGCTCTGCTATTGGCCCATTTCGAACTTTCTTTTCCTCCTCATTTCTCGCTCTTAGAAGGGAAAGCACAGCAATAGAGACATTTTGATACACAAGTGGAGAAATGGCATGAGATAAAAATGTTGACCAAATCCAAGTTCATACTATACTTGAACGTATAAAAAAATTCGACATATTCGAAATTTCGAATGATTCGATTCGAATGATTATTGGACAATTATTTGATTCGGTTAGAAGTATAGTATGTACTAGGTTGATGCAAAAGAAGTGGTGCTTTTTTGTGTTGAATCTATTTTCTTTTGCAAATTCAATGAACGATAACTTCGGTAAACCAAGGGTAATTTAATTACCGGAAACCATTGCTTATCGTATGAGCAAATCTCTGACACCGTATGACTTAACCCTATAGTTTTTGCCCCTAACTTTTGAGATATTCATTGCTCTAAGCAGAGAGAAAAAGAAAAGATGGGTAGAAGGGCGGAAATCAGGAAACGAAAAAAGAGAAACTAAGGAGCAAAGAGGACGGTAAGAACTCTGAGAAAAAAAAACAGAATGAAAGACTTTCAGGTAGATGGAGACAGATGGAGAAGGAGATTAGATAAAAGAACATTTATGGAACTAGAGGCTGAACAATAGTTTTTTCCTTAAAGAAAAAAAACAAATAGGCACATAACAGTGATGGTAATGATGATAATGATGATGAGGGTAGAGAGAGAGAGAGGTGAAAGGAAGAGACGAAGGCAATCAAAGAGTAATCAAATTAAACTGGTAAATTATCGCAAACAAACTACAAATTAGCGTATGAAGTAATTTTCAGAAAAAGTGCACACATATGACCAATTCAAACACTAAAAAGTGTGCACTGATGTGACTGCGACATTGCAGTAAACGTGCCGCAGTTTGCAACAGACGCGGAAAAACGTGCATAGCTGCTTTGCTTTTCTTTAATGTGCACATCCTTGCGGTCCATCAAGTAATAAGTAAGTAAGTAAATAAATAAATAAGGCTATTAAGAGTTATTTTTGGATTCATTGAAAAATGACAATAATGAGATTGAGGAAGTGAAAGAAAACCATTATAAAAAGTCTGGTTTTCGTAGTGGTTCTGGAAAATTTGCCAACACATCCTTGGGGCGGGGGTGGGGCTGTCCCAGCAACGATAAAGACATCTTTTTGTCGCAAGGGTGGCGAACTGGAGAGGGGGGGGGGGGGCGTGGGAAAGAAAAAAAGTGGCAACTTTGCCACTCCAGGGACCGGATGGAATAGTAAAAAATACTAAAAATGCTAATTTTCATATTAAATGATAGAAAATGAATATTTAGAAAAATGATGATGAGAACAAACAATTAAAAGTAAACTAGTGCAAAATTTTTATTTGTATACAATTTCGAAAATTTAGCCACCCACTCTCGGAAGGGGGGGGGGCATAATTCGCTATTCCGAGTCGAGTCGACGTGCAGAGCTATCTTCTGCCCTTTTGGCGTAGTTTAACAAAGCATAGCCTATAGTCGAACATTTGCAGGTCCCGAAGGGAATTTAAAATTGCTCCTGTGTGTGTGACATTTCGAAGCGTGAAAAACGCTCCAAACAAAGTTGTCCATCAAAAGTTTGCTGTAGTTTTTTCCAACTGAATTTATATGCTTGCACTATGATGACGCAGGTTAGTGACGCAGAATGGTCTGCATGTCTGAGCTCTAGCCTTTTTTCCGATATGGCTCTAATCTTGTATTCATACTAGTTTGAGAGGTTTGGAAAATTTCCGGTTTCACACTTTGTTCAAATGGAGCGAGCTACACTCCGGCATTCGAATGCTCGAGATATTCGAATATTCGAACATTCGGACTCGGTGCAATGTCCGAGTATTCGCAAGCAGTGTTGCGGCCTGATCCGCGCAAAACAAAATGAAAAAAAAAAACTAATTCACAGTGGCAACGTTTGCAATTCCCGCCGCTGTTCACGCACGCAATTTTACAGACTACAATTAAAATCGAGAAAAAAAAGTTGTAAGGAATCGAATACACGAACGCATCGGAACACGACGGAGAGCGGCGATGTGGCGCGCATAGACGGCGAAAAAAACGCCAAGTATAAATCATACATTATGGGCGGAGACGTAGAGGAGATGCACTTAGTGACGAACGACGTTCTGCACCAACGTCATCAACAGCATAATGCCGCTTATGTGATTGTAGAGGTCTGAAAAACGCTGTACGCACTTTTGCAGAATTCTAACAGAATTTCCATACAATCGCGTCTAATCAGCGGGTTTTGTTTGATGGCCATAAAAACGGATTCTTGCACAGGTTCAATGACTCATAGTTGGCTTAACATCAATGAATACGCGCAAATCACCTGGTGAATTCGAGAAAAAAGTGGAAAAAAGTAAATCACAACCAAAAAATTATATTGAAGAGAGAAATTCAATAGTTCCCCCTGTTCCAGCTGAGAGTGTACCACTACATACGTATGAAAGTGCGTTTTTTCGCGGATGCAAGACGCACGCGACGCGAACGCGCCGCTCGCTCCGGAATTACCGCCGTGATAGCAAACCATAGCGTTTGCTTGCTAGTTTTTTTATCGTATTTTACGCAATTTGGCGTGAGTTCCTCGTCGTATCAAGAAAACAAACTATCAAGAAAACCCTGTGGCTCACAAGCACGGCGGCGATTCCTGCGCGAGCGGCGCGGTTGCGTCGCGTGTTCCTTGAGTCCGTGATAACTCACTTCCACCGACGCTCACTGTACTTGTTGGCAGCGTTCTTCTCTTAAGCACTCCTTGAGGCGGGGTACGCAATATGGCGTGAGTTCCTCGTAGTAGTACGCATTTCTGCACAGTTCGTCTTGAAATTATTTCTGTTCATCTACCCAAAAACCGATGAGATCATATGCATACAGCCAGAAGACGTGTGTTGACCCTTTTTTGCTGAAAAAGAAGGGATAGATAGAATCAAAATGTCATAATGGAACACAGGAGCGTGTATAACATTAAATCAATAAACAAATACGGTAAACAGCAGGGATGAGAGCGCAGACAGCAAGGTTGGGTCGTGGACGTCCTGACTGGTTGCCTGGAATTCAAAGAGGACACAGGAAAAAAACGCAGTGCCCCCCTCTCCCTCCAAAAAAAGCTAGGTTTCCTAGGAATAAAGCTGTTTCAAGAATAATTCCAAATTCAAAATGATTTCAGTAGAATAAATTCCTGAAATAACATTGAAAATAAATAACTAGAAGTGAGCTAGAACGAAAATTTTACCTAATTTTCGAGAACATTCTTTCCAAAAACTGGAGTAATGTAAATAATATAAGTAAAATAAATATAAGTAATATAGTAATGTAATAATAATAATAATATATAAACAATAGTACATACAATAAATATAACGGTAATATATGTAATATGAATAATATAAGTAATAATTAATACAATACTTGGATGTGCATCTGATCCACCCATAGTCGGACAGATTTCTATCAATAAATATTCAAAAGAGGGTGGTAAAAATAAGGAACCAAAAAATAAGTTACTAAGTACTCTCTTTCATTTATTTCATAAAGTAATCTTGCAAAAAAAAATTTTCTTCGGGAAGTTCGTAAAAAGGGCATAGGGATGCTCGATAGCATTCGAATATCCATCCATTCGAATATCTAAGCATTCACATTGGAAAGGCACACTGTCAACGAATATTTTTTTGAAAATTAGTAAAGTTAAGGAAGTAAAGGTGAATCGATACAAAATTCCTGCCTAGTTCGTGTATTTTACGGCAAAAGAGGTGCGAATATTCGAAAAACATTCGAATATTCGACTGTATCACATTCGAATAAGTCACTAATACAGGTTCTTCATTTCCTTCAGTTTCTACGAATCATGAAACAGCAATTTCTTTCTGAATAAAGGTAAGCATTCACAGCGGATTGTAGTGCCAATCAATATTCATACCTTGTATGGCTCAGGAATTTCTCATAACCTTTAGTGCTTCGTACGCGCGAGCCACTATTCACTAGCCAAAGTGCTCGTTGAAAATTTAACGAGTGCGTCGCCGAGTGCCCGAAAAACAATGTAAACCAGCCTAGTGAAAACACTCCGACAAAATCAATAAATTCGATGTCGGGAAACGGTAAGCTGTAGAGATTTCCCAGGGAAAATTCCCCGGGAAAGATCAATATGAGCGACGCCCATCAAAACGCGACTTCAGCATAACAAGCACGCGGCATCGCAAACCAATACGCGCGCTCGATAAGTTTTAGAAAAAGTACATCATTACGCCTCGCCCTGCACGACTACCGTGGCAAATAATTAAAATTGAAATCGAGCCGCGAGTGGCGAAAACAAACGCGGCGCCGCGGCGCTCGCTCTGCTCGTTCGCTGAGAACAACGGGGAATTCTTCTGGGAGAAAAAAAACATTGAGGAAATGGGGAAAGAGCAAGGAAAGAAAGTAGAGAAAAAAGGACGAAAATTATCCTGGAAAACAACTAGTTGCCCAGAAAACAGATAATAATGCGGACCCGTATCCAGTATATTTATCTTTGGGAGGAAAAACAGAGCGGATATATGTATATCCTTTCCCACCGATGTTTACCCACTCTGCTTTCCAATATGAGTAATTTATCCAGGTATTCTTTTCTTGACGCTACTTCAGTGCACTGAAGATAATGCGGATTGCTAATGCAACAGACAAGGGACCACTTTTAGCCGGATGTGGACCGGATAAATATATCCGATAGTGAAAAGAATGGATATACATGTCCACGGATAAGTTATTGTTGGATAGCACGTCATCGTATCCTTTCTAGCGCGTTTATCCGACTCGATAAAATATATTCTATACGGGCACTGAACTCGTCAAATTATGGACACTTACACTGGGTGCGTGCGCAAGACGCGCGTCAGACGCACACATCCACTTGTGAAAGATTTTCCACGAAGACCATTCATTCAACGCGGCATGTACAATCTCGAAAACGGCTGCAAACGCGTGCGTTTGAGCTGCGTCAGCGATGCGAGTCGCCCTATCCTTCATCATGTAGACGCACGCACGTCAAACGCACGCGTCTAGTATGAACTGCCCCATCTCTGGAGAATATAAATTCGTCTATGACAGTGACACCCTAACAAGTACGCGGCAAATGCATCATTTCAGCGATGAATTACTCGAATAACAACGTTTTAGATATGAAGAAAGGGGGTGGGGTCTATCCCACAGTGCGCTATTAAAACCGTGCCGCTGTTTGCAAGGATTCGAGAGGGGGCGGGGAGGCACCTCCAAGATTTCGGAATTTCTATAGTTCGTGATTGCCGACCTCAGCTTTCTACCAGTTCTTGACGAGAGTGGAGCGTTATGTCTGCAAGAGGCGGTGCGGTCGAGCTCTGCGATTGGCCAATCCGTCCAACTAGCCAATCACAGAGCCGTGCCTCACCCCATTTTTCAGGTATAACAGACCGGCGAGGGCAAGGGGTGGGAGGGGCAAAATGGTTCATTTTGTAGAAGATCTCGGATTTAAAATCGATTGAAAATTTTTTAATAATACTATTTTTGAATTAGAAGCAATCCAGGTCCCTAATGTTGCGTATACCTTAATTTCCCCTTCACCCCTCCCCCTCACCCCATCTATGTCCTTATTGGCTCGGATATGGGTTGAACGTAGGCTCCGCCCACATGGAACCACCTCCGATCTCGATAGTTGCAGCAAAGCCTGAACTGATCCAGTGGTGTCGAGCGTCATACCGGAAAAGTAGGCGTGGTCTCATACGACTGCTATTGGCTGTCGATTGTTCGGCTCCGCCCAGAATCACACCTCGGTGGGTCTCGCCACACCTGCGTTCGCGAATAAAATGTAAGATCCTACTTGTAGAAACCTCCAGACTCTGACCTTCTACGCTTTAGAACATGCCGCAAAAAATCGATAACTATTCATTGCACATAATTTCTGGCTTATGACTCATCTGTTCAGTGGTCACATTACACGTGTACATAACCGTGCATTGCTTGCACAGTGCGGCGTACTCATCTCATACAAATATTTGTTCCAAATGACAAAAACTGTGGTGCTCTCAGCCAGGTAAACAGTGATTCAGAGACACTTCCGAGAGATTACGCCACTTTGGGCGGATTTCTGCATTACACCATCTACGCATTACAGTAGGGAGAATTCAATTTCTACCGTTAAACGTTAATTCACGGGTCCGTAAGACTTCTAGAGCGGAATTTCGCTGAAGTTCTGCAGCATCGCCCGTTTTGCTCGACCAACGTGTCGTTCAACGCAATACCTCACTGTAATAGCTGTAATTAAAGGATTTTTCTCTGCATCTCTGCACTCTACACAATTTAGACAATGGCACTGGCAATTTCCGTGCCATTCCCTAAAAACGCAGCCTTGTCCGCAAAGTTTCATCAGAAGAGCGCAGCATCTGGTCGGTTTATGCGAGGGATGGACGATAGAGTCAGCAAACGGATGCTTATTGAGGAGAAGCAGAGAAGCAGAGAGAATGAGCAGGGGCTGTAGGGGAATTTGATACATAAGATAAGACAAACATATAAAAATTTCGATAACATCGGCAGTATAAAGGGGAATAATTGGAAATTTATAAAAAGTTGCAAATTACAGACTTAGAAAATGAGAAGAAAACGTGTTTGACATGGAAATTGCAACAAATTCCCGCCATGTGGACATCATGCGAATCTCATGCAAGTTTCATGCAACTCGAAACAATGTTTACATTTGTTGCGCATGGGATGCACGTGAGGTATGTACTACTTCAACAAGTTTTACTATCGGACAACTCAGTAGTATACAAACTTCGACGCCAGCGTATGAAGTTGCATGAATCGAACATCACACATGAACGTAGTCAAGTGATGCATGTGTGCAACTTCATGAAGAAGTGAATTTCCTGATAAAAGCATGGCATTCCCGACACGAACCATGCGAACTCGATTCATATTTCATGCAAATTCCAAGTAAATCTCAATTTCCCTTGTAAGCACTGGTTATTTGATCCAAAGAATGGTTCCCAACTTATGAGGAGACAAACGGGGAATAATTGTGTAGAAGTAAATAGGTTCAAAGAACTCATTATATGTATGTCTAAGTTCGTTCATCTCCGTCTCTTCCCTCGTACGTTTCAGATCGCTTGTATGTGCGACTGTTGCGCGATATCTCATATTAGGAAGAGGTGCGATATCGCACATCTTATGCTCACCGCAGTTATCAGAATTTAAATTTTTTGACCAATTCAAATACGCAGCAAGTACGGAAATAGAGTGGAGAGTGATGCGATATTCAGGGATATCGCAGCGTTGACAAAAAAAGAAAAATCGTTGAATAGCAGCAAAAATTTTAGTTTTACAGGGTGAAATTCACAACAGCAACAGAAATTTATATGGGAAATTTCCTCTCAACAAAGTGTTTAGGTAAATTTCAGAGCACATTTGGTATGAAATATGTACATGGACCTAATTTTCGCGCCATATTTGTCGGGAATTTTACGAGGTATCCTTTCTCAAAGTTACTAGGGCTAAGATATATGAATTTTTCATGACCCGGATTTTCGAATCAACAAACTCAACATACGAAATATTTTCGAAAAACCAAAAAAAGAAAAGAAGAAACAATCCAAGTTCCTTTTCGTGGTGCATAATGGGTGAAAACTGGGAAAATAAGGGAACGAGCGCAAGCGAATTTGGATCGAGCAAAAATTAGGATTTTAAATTGCGCTCCAAAACTCAGGTAACTAGCGGAGTACCTATAAACTCCTTAGGAAACCTGGAAACCATATTTTGCATTGTATGCATAGATTCTGGATGAGACTGAAAAATCGGGGGTTTTGCACTGGATTTGCATAGGATTTGAAGACGCATGGATTTTGCATGGGTTCTGCATGAATACGCGTGGGATTTTGCATGGATTTGACCATTGCTGATATCGAAATATTGATTTAAAAAATCGTGTTTTGCACAAGCATGCACGTCTTAATCGTGAAATTTGCATCATTCAATCTCATACAAAACACTGTTCCAAGGTCTCTTGAGGAGCTGAAGGGAAAGCTAAGAAAAGTACTGGAGCAAAATCAGAAAATGATGAAAATGACAGTTCGAATTTTGCGCCGTAGTGTCCATGACAGGTAATTACATGTTGGGCATTGTAAACACGTCAAAAACATGGTCACGCAGTAGAGAAGACACACCCGCCGCGGTCTCGCTCGATCAATCAATCAATTATCTAATCAATGAAGGCTAATGGACGAGTTGTCGCGAGTGCAACTCACGATGAAAGTGAGACGCCCGTGCGGAAGTTCGA
Organism: Ancylostoma duodenale; assembly: GCA_000816745.1. Lineage (NCBI taxonomy): Eukaryota > Metazoa > Nematoda > Chromadorea > Rhabditida > Ancylostomatidae > Ancylostoma > Ancylostoma duodenale. Next base: position 12,012 of record KN728483.1, read on the forward strand.
ATGGGCAATTTCTGCGCGGCGAGACGTAGAAAAAGTACAATTTACGCGCATGTAAGACGACGAGTCCGCGGCGGCCGCGGACGGTTGTTGGTCGATGGGGGCGTGGCCGGGCGGCCCGCGATGGCACAGACGGCGTACCAGATGTTGGAAAGTGATTGTGCGCGTGTGTTGGAGAATAAATAAAAGTGCATAGCACAAATGAATCGCGCGAATCGAGAGCGCGGAAACACGTCCACATGCCATTCCTGCAGGCCATCAGCGGCTGGTAAGCCGTTAAAACGAAAAAGATGCATATCGATTGGTCTGTTCGATTTCAGCGTCGTCTGAAGAGAATTGCTGCTCGATGACTCTTCTGTGATGTTGAAATGACTCACCATAAACTAGGCATGACCGATTTCCACAAGTGACGGTGGTTGAGGGCGGGGGGGGGGGGGCGGGTGAATCATATGGAAAAGGGGTTCCTTCAGAAGTAAGGGGATTTTTGGGGATCTCTCAGAATTAGATGTAAGTTTGAATAATTAAAATGAATATTTGAAAAGCTATTGATAAGAATAGGGAATTAAAACATATCAATATAGAATTTTTACCCTCTTTACAAAGTATTTGATATATCAAAAAAGCTTCCCTGTCTGGAGGGGTGTGAGGAGAATTTGGTAAAAGCACCATCCCACCTCAAAATTTTTCTTTTTTTCATTTTTATTCTTTTTTCAATTTCCATGCGAAAAGAATCTCTAGAAGTTGCTGATCACAATGGTATAAGTATTTCCTTGCAAACCTGACGAAAACCCCACTTTCAAGCCCCACTTATTGAGGAGACGAGGGGCGTGGCCAGAGAGGTTGTCTGAATAATTTACTCTCACAAGTATTGTTTGTGAGAGTTCCTCACCCACTCCCTAAAAGAATAGAATTTGCACTCTATGCGTGACGAGCAAGGGAGTAATGGTCTGAAAACTCATTGATCTTATTTTGGCTCCGCCCACATGCTCCCCAAGAACTGGGATTCGAAAACGGGCTTTTTGGCAGTTTTGCATTGAAGCACATCTACCATCCCGACCAGCAGGTACTACAGGAGATTTTCACGTGAAAATCACAAAAACTATTACTGCTATTAGCGCTAGAATCAGGCAGGGATCGCTGTTTTGCATGAACTGCTTGAACTATGGTTTTGAGCCGACGCTAGTATTATTTTCCAACGTTTGCTCCATTGAACAAACATACACTGACAGCAGCTGGCCAATCACAGCTCGGCCCCGTGGTCAACTACGTCACGCTGACCAAACTGTGTGAAAACCGTGTTTACCACATGTAAACATCAACGATTGACGAGAATCCTAGGAAATACTCTAATATGAGCCAAATGAATGAATTTTTCGATCATGGGAACGGGAAAAGATTTCGAACTGTAAGTGACCAGAGAATAACGAGAACCGTCGAAAAATCCCAAGTGAGTTCGCTTTAGTGGACAAAGTTGAAAGGAAAAGAATAGGAAATTTCATGAAACAACTGAATTAAAAGAAAATAGAGAAGTTAGGGTGTACGAGAACAATAAACAATTAAAAGAAGTTTTTGTGGATTTTCAGGAACGTAGCCACAAAATCAGAATGAGAAATAAAGATTAAGGATGTTCTGGATATCTTGGAATTTCCCAAAAACCCAACTATTTGCAGACAGGGTCTCGGCATGTTACCTTAAAATATTAAGGGCGGTCTTAAAGAGGTGGTGGGTGAATACTGATAGAAATTTGTATGCAGAATAGGAACAGGGTCGTAGTTTTGCTGGCTGAGAAGAGGGATTCCAGGAAACGCCTTTCTATCATCATCAGGCTTAAATTTCCCCGTGGAACGTAACTTTGTAGAAATGTTAGAAATAAATACATGTAAACTTTTAAGCAAACAGGATCTAAATAGATGCGGGATAGAATACTATGTCTTCCAAACATCTCTTTAACTGGCTGGATAAAAGTGTCGGCTATTTAGTGTCCAACTTTGTTGTTTGTCATTTTTTTCCAATCCTACATTGTTTTTTCTTTTTTTTTTGCTTCAGCACGTTGTAAGTCGAATAGAATGAAAATCAAAATATCTTTTACGGGGGTCGTAAACGGTAGGAGAATCGGGGAAAATGGACGTCAATCATACATCATGGAGAATATGTAATTGTGCTCATCCATGGGGCGACATTACGAGTCGTTCGTTATAGCGTTATTCTTATTTTCTTTTATAATATATTAAATTACAATTTGTTTACGAACAGTTACGATTGCTCATTACCAGTAAGTCGCATACTTTCCTTGCAGAAGTTGAAGGACACTGTAGATTAAATTAAATCGGCTGTATCTTACGATTTTTCGAATAGCACTGACTTAAATATTCAGTATGGAATGTTGCTTTGTAAGCAAATCGAGATATTCGACACGATTTTAAAAGTGAAAGATAAAAAAAATCAAAAGAAGGTAGGAGTAAGAACATGAACTTGCGAGCTCTCTATCTAGAGCAAAGAAAATTTTTCAACATTTTGGAAAATATGGAAATATTAATACTACTAGAACGAGGGAGAATTTGTTGTGCTAACCTCACAGAGTGTACAGACCCCGCCCAGACCTGATTCCATCGAACTTTACGGATAATACCGCTTACGTGGGCTCTAATAAGGATCGACACCATAATAGGAAAATAAGAAAAGCAAAACTTGTACAGAGCACACGATCTTTCTACACTACTAGTGAAGCGTAAAGGATTCTGTGCGGTTGAGGCGATTCTCGTACGAAGCGACGTGTCGTCGAGTGTGACAGCAATTAGCCAAAGCCGACAACAATAACAAAATACTGATTAGTGCTGATAAATTATGCCTTAGCTGCAGTGTACGACAGTCAGCTGATTTTGTGTACTGTATCGATCGATAAAACGACGAAGATGACGTCGGCTTTGTGGTTAAACATCATTTTTTGAAAATTTCGATCAGTACTAGCGTCATTTTGGTGCAATTTCACGCGTACCTATGGTGAGAGAAGCGGAGTGGTCAGAGACGCAGAGAGTATAGCAATGGGAGGAGT
>KN728485.1:9079-20689 GCA_000816745.1 Ancylostoma duodenale
CAATTTTCCATGAACAATGTAAATTACACTGAATGGTCCCTTCCCTCTTCTTTTAATGCTGCCATAGACAGGACAGCTTCTCAGCCCCATGTCTACAAATGTGTCGTTTGAGATGCCTCAATTCATAGGCCGCAACCGCAACTCTTGGATAACAGCTTATAAAAGACTTCAAACTTGACGTAGAGTCCACATTGGTAGAAACCCCCGCATTGCAGTATCTTGCTCGTCGTTTTGAAGAAATTAGCGCAGGGAAATCGACCATACCCAGTGTAAACGATCACCTCATATTGAACATTATAGGGCTTTGGAGGGAATACGTCGGCTAAACTTAGAGCATCCGCAGACTTCGCCAGATCAAAATGAATAAAAATGAACCGGCGATATAAGAGATAAGGTTCGTGGAAATGACATGTATCGATTGCCACGTTACATGGCCATGGATCGCTGCCAAACGGAGCTCATCGCCCGTACTCTCGAAGATGTGTTCAAAATGAACTGGCGATGTAAGTAATAGCGATAGTGGAAACGATGCCTATCGATCGCCACGCCCCTTTTATTATCATTCCTCTTACGTCTGGGGTCTCCTCATTCACTTTATCCATGTGGCGATTGCCGGCGAAGTCTGGGGATACTCTTACATATTGTTGAAAGTTAGCACAAGTGCTGGTTTTTTTTTTCATCCAAGGCAACCTTAGTGGATAATCGCCTCTATGCATCGCAAACTGGGCGTCCAGAGCGAGAACCAACTTCAAGGCTGAAATTGCCCTGATGAGAGCGGGTATACCACTTCTGTGCTCACCTTTCAGTAGAAGAGATTCCTCTATAGGCGATACTGATATCTCAAGTCACTTGAGCCACATTTAGTCCACAATTGAAGGTCAACATGGAGGATCACATTCCATGCGGTAGAAAAAAAGGTGAAGCGAGAATTGAGGAAACGTGGTTGTTTCATCGGTAAGGAGTACTCAAGAGCTACAAAAAGGGACATGACGGCAAATCAAACGAAGTTCAATGCACTGTGAAGAAACAAAAAACCGCACGAACTTGTTCCCCAACCCAATACTCCGGAGGTCTACATCATTTTCCTTGCAACAATTGCTCTTTTTGCTTCATTAAGAGAGAAAGAGAAATATCACGGTCTAATTCATAGTGTAGCTGAGTGTCTTTTTTTCGCAATTTCTGCAAGCTGATAAAGTACCAATGATTGAAGTGATTATTTTCTCAGAGAGCCAGATGTCGCAGATTTTTTGACACCGCATTTGAAATCAGAAAGTAATTCCTCCGTGAGGGACCTTTTTAAAGGCAACACCCACGAAAATGTCCGCTCCTCAGATTTCCACTTTTATAGTAACTTGGGCACAGCCGGGATACTTCGCGTACAAAACGAACAACGGAAGCACCCTGCGTTCAGCCTTTTAACAAGTACCACTACGTGATGGCGATAACTTTGAACGAGTTACCTCTTGTGTAGTGTGTTTCGTTGTTGTCCCAATCGCAATGGAATCAGCTCTTTTGTGACATTCGTCGGTGAAATTTACTGAACTTTTTCTACTGTGGGTCGTTTTAGGGTTTTTTCTGTAATGTTGGTCGTTTTTGTACCCCGTGACCCTTTGCTGCTGGCATTTCGCGGTGTTTCTATCTGTTTGACTATTGTTCCATCTACGTAGTTTTCGTCAGAATCTCAATTTTTTGTGGTTATTTCTTCACTAGGGAATTCCGTGATGTTTTGATTTCTAAGTAACACACTTGTTGATCCACATACATTTTTCAATTACTATTTCTTTTGGAAAACTGCAGAAAGGCTGGAGTTCAGAAAAAAATAAGTGATTGCTCGAAGATCCAGCTGGTGAAAAAGGCGACTCGATCGATCTTTTGATATCGGTCCTCATCCATGGCTCGTGCAACTCGTCCACACCTGTTGCACGTTACCGGAGCATGAGCTTTTAAAAGGTGTGCTTCGCTGCTGCTGGAACGTGTTAGGTTCATGAAAATGTTGAGTAATCTCGATAGGACCAGAATACGCTGAGATATGTGAGACGAAAATTTCCGTGGGTGCTGCCTTTGAGCTGTGCACTTCATGATGAACGCCTTTTTTTCGATCGTTTCTGCCTAGATGAGTGAAGAAATTACAGGGCCGAATTTCGGCGGTAGTAGCGGAAACAGTCCATCCTGGAATCGAGGTGGATACTACCCCTACTGGAGGCGGAGATACTGGAACCCGAATCCGAACAGGGGGAATCAAGGCGGATACTACCCCTACTGGAGGCGGAGATACTGGAACTCGAACCCGAACAGGGGGAACATCTGGTACAGACATTATTGGACTGGTGCAGGATTTAGTGGTGGATAACTTCGTGTTGTTTACTGTCTTGAAGAAAGATTTGGCATGTTATCTGAGAGTACCTTTTTTTATTCTGATGTTCCAGAAAGAAATTGATCTTTTTTTTGAAAGATTTTGCCGTCACGATGCATCTGCTACTGAGCCGGCATGTCTCAACAATTTGCTTGAACTCAGTTTATTCTCACTACTGCTGCTGAAAAGCCATTTTCCGGACTGAACACCAGCAGAATTTTACTGTTGAAAATTGCCACTTTGAAGAATGACGGTAGGGGTCCAGTTTTCTTCTTCTGTGGATCAACCCGATCTTAGTCGTTCAATTGTTTTACTTGGTATCCCTGAGAGCATCGCGAATAGTCCCACCGAAATGGCAAACAATAATCTCATTAATGTTAATACTATGTACATTGGATTTCCTCGGCGTAGAATGCTTAACAAATGCTGTCTATAGAATGGGTAAGACAAGCCCAAAGAACCCACGTTCACTCAATCACTTGCTACTCGATTTCAAAAGAAAGCGGTGATTAGTGCTCCGCGAATAGACTTTTCTCACATAGAGACTTTTACCTACGCCCCTCCCATAGTAAGCAGTAAAAGGATAGAAGGCGGGAAGTGCGAAAATCCGCTAAAAATACTCACAACATGTCGATTGGTAACAGTGAACCTGATCATAGTGTTCCTCTCAGTATTCCATCTAACGATGTCTCTGATGATTCCAAGTATTCGTCGCCATGAGCGGGAAACCCTTGAATCTCCAGGCCCTATAGTAATTTTGCTAAATGCACCATAATAAAAGTGAGATCATTCACAGAAAATTCGGAAACTCTCTTTATAGCTTTTGTAAAAAAAAATTATTATCTTGTTTTTTTTTTTTCGCAGAATCATGGATTGATGCGGAAGAAGGGCTTGCCCCTCTCATGGGCATCACCGGTTCCTAATACTCCTTAGTAAGATAGGAAGCAGAGAAGGAGGTGGAGTGTCCTTGTTTATTGGGAACACACTGGAGTACATTAAAGATTTCGGGGAACCAGTTAATGATGGACACGATGCCTTGGACTGTGACTCAATTTTTTGTGAACAAGTTGTAAGATTCACGCTGATTTATCGCATACCTATTTGCACCAGTTGTAATTCAAATCAGCTTAAGAAGGCGATGAAGGACTTTCCTACTGTAGAGTATCCGACTGTGGTTCTATGTGTCTTCAATATTTCCCATATTCCTTTTCGACAAAGCAATTCTGAAATTGATCATCTATCTGGAGACTTTATGACAACGTCCCGATCGCATAATTTTCAGCAACTAGTCTATTTATTTACGAGGAGAGTCATATCTTGTCCTGGCACGGGATATATAAATCCTGGTATTGCACCAAAATTTTGTAGAGCGCAAAGGCGGGAGGCCAGCACGTGATCGCATGCCTTCGTCGTGGGGCTCAATTATAGACAGTGGTCGCGAGGATGCGAAGCTGTCGAGACATTCGACCGATGTATCGTCATAAGCGCATAAAGGTAGTGGAAGTCGTGCTGGGACTCGTCTTCATATGGTTCCGTTCATTGCGGTGATGATGGATGCAGTTGCCAAGGAAAAAAGCAAGAGGATTAGTGCATTCAGGATTTCGCGGTGGGATCAGCGCCCTCCGCTGGCAGTCCCACAGTCTACGGGTGAGACAGTGGTCGAAGGGTTTTCAGGCTGCATAAAATACGGAGCAGGATCACCACTCCTCTCCCTTCCTGTGCGAAGATTCATGGATGGTGGCAAGTAAGGACGTTGTCATCGTAACAGTACGGATAACTCCGTGAAAGATTCCATGGTATCGAGGCCGCAGAGTGGCGCTGTCGCCAACTCAGCCCACTCACCCTGAGCAGATTAAGGGCGTCACTTGTTCAGCTTAAAGAATCCCTTCATCGTCTTGAAGCGGAAGGTACTCACATACACACGTAAAACAAATGCGTTATCGTACCTTATTACGACTAGCGCCCTTCCGGAACACTAGAAAGTGTAGTGGGGCGGTCACTTAAGACATGCGCAAAAGCTTCACACTTGCAAAGCCCTCAGAAAATCAACAAATAATTAGAACTAATCATTGAATCAGCTTGAATACGAAATTCTCCTCCAGAGTCTGACTGCCTTCTAACGCTGAACTGCTGTCTTCTCCTGATGCTAGCACTATTAATTTCTTATAATACATCTATATGTAAAGCTACTTTCCTATGTAATGATATATCTTCCCATTCGATGTCACCGCATTTCCTACATGTCTATGGACCCAGCATGGCCAGACACTTCCAACTCTGTGCGGGAATGTCCTCTATATGACTCGAGTAGTTGTGAGCAGTCTCCTGCACAACGCGAATAATCACTTGAGATGGTTCAAGACGAGATTGTAGTTGAGAAACTCCGATTGATGAGGGTCTTCATGGATATCTATGATGAAGCAGTGGTGATTGAGGAGTAAATGAGAGTAGGAAGCACTGTAACACTTCAACGAAAATGAGCACAAATGAGGGCTGAAGCAATCAGCAAGCAGTGGACTTGCTGCGCGGCGGTAATACTGACCATCGCACCTTTGCGTGCTCCTGCACACCTCCCAACTGATCATCCCCTTACATGATGATCTCTCCGCTGTTGGCCACGGGCGCATCTCTATCCAACAGCGTACCCGCGTCATAGTTTTCCACAATTCTAAACTACGGCGGACCCATCCTCGATCGATGTGACCTACTTCAACGTTCTCCACGCTATTGTGCCATGGTGGAACGGTGCTCCATCGGCGGACCCGTACCTCGGCATTATCGAATGATTATTCAGTTATTCGAATAAAATATTCGAATCGAATCACTCGAAAATTCGAAATTTTCGTTTTTCGAACATATTCGAAATTCGAATATTCGAAAATGTCAACTTTCGAATATATTTGATTATTCGAATATTCGAAACCCTCATTATTCGAATGCGTTACCCGAATATTCGATATTCTAAGCACATGAAACGATTTGCCTTGTTTGCAGGCCTGGCTTTGTATTGAAAGAAGGCGCCCTATACGCGTGTGCGGACTAGTGCCATGGCGATTTCTTTTGGCGCCAACACCATGCAAGGCCTTCTAGTCATCCATTGCGATCTCAGTGAACAGTTCAAAGAGAATTATCGGGTGTTGACACATGTCCTTAAGCTTTCTTTCAGTCGCAATTTTTTCGCGTCCCGTTGTCATCCCCTCACAAAGTGCTTACAATCACCCGAAAGTGCTTTTCTTCCTATGCAATTCTATTATCATGAGCTTCTACAAAAATGTTAGGTTACCAAGTTTTCACTCTTGGGAAGGAAAATGCCAAGTTGAAAAAAAAAAACATTTTCTGTTTATATTCAATAGGGACCAGAATCATCCGATGCTGCGACAAGGCATGGGTTTGGTAGGATTTAAACGTGAGAGAACACTATGAACTGAATTCTCGGAATGCAAGTTTGATGATTGTGACTACGTGACGCCAGAGGTTATCAACGGGTAGGATTTTTGAGCCCACCCGATTAAAGCTTTTCGATTGGACAGCTGAATTACTCCATTCGAATAGCACGTTTGAGAAGTGCGATGCCCATCTAGACCATACTCAAGTTATTCCAACGCCTTCATGGAAGAAATTTGGCTGATCGTGATGGCTGGCATCTCGGAGAAAAAGTATGCCTTTTTTCAAGTTATGAGGCGGCTTATGAGTGACTGTTCCAAGCACAACTCGCATATGCAGTTTAAGGAGTTTTGGTGATCTTTTGAACTTCTGAATGCTAAGAGAAGCATGTCGACAAAGCCATTTTTCATGGACTCAACATTCCATCTTGTAGCGCCAAAACTCAAGAAAATTGTTAGTTTAAAAAGAATTGGTTGTAGCATTCTTGTAGAGCAAGAATAGCACTTTCGAAACGTTAGGACTCATAGCCAAAAAGTGAAAAAAAAACAGTGAGCATCGATGGCGGTGCGTTTTTCGCGGACTCGGAGAGCACCCGGGTTTTTCTTGATAGTTGACATCAAATGTGATTTAAAAAACTATCATGATTACAGCGGCGACTCCAGCGGGACGACGAGGCTACGCCATGCGCTCGCCGTGTATCAAGAAAAACCCGGGTGCTTTCCGAGTCCGCGAAGAACGCACCGCCATCGACGCTCACTCTGGGCGTAGAAAACTGCAGCTGAAAAAAAAAGCGCAAAGACCTATGGCAACACCCAATACTTCGCTTTTGCTTTGTTAAAACACTCCAAATCTTTCTGATTTTTAATTTTTGATCAGCTTTTTGAATTCATTTGATTGGATTAGTTGAAGTTACTTGGAATTTTGTTTATTGAACTTTTTTTTAAGGATTACCTGATGGTTTCCTGCTGGTTTTTTCTTTGGACAATAAACTTGAAGGCGGCAGCGAAATGTGTTCTGGATTGCTAGAGTCTCGAGTCTATCTAACATGTCAATCTAGGACCTTCATTCGAATAATTTATTCGATTAATTCGTTCGAATAATTATTCGAAATTCGAATATTTGAAAAAATCGATTTTCGAGTATATTCGAAAAGTCGAATATTCGAAATTTTTCCAAAAATGTGCAAGTACACTCGGCATCCTCTACACGACTGGTCCACATTGGAAGGATTCCCCATCGGCGGGTAGACCCTAATGCCTCACGCAGGAGTGGCTAGTTAGAGGAGGGGGAGGGGTGGGGAAGAAACTCCCGGGACCTTATATGGGGAACAAAACGGTAACAATATAAATTCTAATGTTAAATACTCAATCATAAATATTTTAGGAACAATGCAACCAAACAACTAAAAACAACTAATAGAAATTACAATAAATTTGAGTAACAGAAATCGGCACTTTCTCACAAGTATAATTTATTCTATTATATATAATCAGTACAAATCATTTGTTGCACAAAGCCACAACATCTTATGGAACCTCTCTGCCGATTTGACCCAAGACGTTTATAATGAATTACAGCAAGCTTATATACAGCACTTCATACAGCCATACAGTTGCACGGGATGGCGCTAGACAAAATAGACATGTGAAATGGATGTAGAATTGAGTGAATCATGTGCAGAAATTCTGGATTTCGTAGAAATGCAGAAAAATTTCTGAAAGCACAAGCTTTTTTGCTAATTTCTTGAATGCTTTCACTGATGAACGAGGAAAGTTGTCACTGCTAATTTTCCTGATACCTGACCTGTGCTCTGGTAACAGGGATAATTATTTCCATACCTCCGCCTCTAGTTTATGTTCTATACATAGCTTAAGCAACAATGTCCCATGATGCTTTTCAAATCTAGTTTAGTATCTATCAAAATACCTAAATCTTTCATTCCACATACATTTTTAGCTGAGCAGTGCCAATGTTGTGAATGGCGTCAAAACTACGAACATTTACCGATCTCAAAAACAGTAATTTTCTCTCGTGGTAGACAGAAACCCCCTCTAGTTGACTATTGGTGTACAGAATCAATGGCCTTCTACAGATCAGTTTTGCCACTACTTCTATCAATTGTTTTATTCACAGGGTCAAGCGTGGTTTTGGTAAAAATTCGACCCCGAAGAGACCCCCCCCCTTGCGTACGGGAAAATGCGACCTCCCTCCAGAACAATTAGTTTTTTAAACCTTTACAGTCATTGTAATTAAACAACTTTCAAAATATCCGGAAGATTTTTTTGAATTCAATCAAATTTCGAGATTAGTTTTCCACTTTTTAATTTTTACTTCTCATTTTCAAGTCTTATCAATGAAACAACCAGTATGTCTATGTCACATGTCTATGTCGCACATCTACATACTTATTATAAGCAACTGGAGAGACGCAGAAAACGTATTCATGTTCGAACAGGTCCAGGGCTCGATCCGCCGGAGACAATTTTTTGCAGAATTGAAAAATGCCTGTGCAGCAGTCGGACGTCAAGTATTTATGTGTATGACCAGAAACAAATTGTGAGGACCTTTTTTGAGCTGTCAAAGTCGCCGCGCGTGAGTGGTGTTCTTTCACTCAGAATTAGAATCGTACACGTGCAGATTTATGGTTGCTTGTCACGCATATAAAAGGGGTTGGCATCTGAGTCGGGAAATTGGCTCAAGTCGTCCTGCTATCAGGAAAATTTGCGCTTTCTGATTGCTCTCTCTCTATCCTAAGAAATCATGTACGATAGAGTTAAATTTGGGTGGAAATTCGTTGGTAAAAAGATGGAAAAATTTCCGTTTTTGCTAGCAGCTTATAATCGGTTATTCCAAGGGAATAAAACTCGTTCCAGGTAACCTTGACAGCGAAATTTTTAAGAGTATACTTCTTCGTTCAGAATGATAATTAAGGTTTTATCAGCTTTTGAATATAGGCCGAAAAAAGAAAAACCTGATTTTTGGCAAGTTCAAGAATGTGGTGTTAATCGGAGGCGAATAACTTCATAGCTACTTTGTATCAGAAAACAATTCCAAAGCATTACAATAGAGGAAGATTTGCTCTTTCTTATGCATCCGGTCCTTTTTAGAGGACCTTGTGATTTTGTCAGTTATTGAGTGCCAACATACCTAAAATTCAACAAATTTTGCGGTTATGTCTTGTGTGGTCTCATCGCTATTTAAAAAAAATCCCAATGAACAAGAAGCCGTGAAAACTTGCATACTCATAAAATTTTATTCTGGAAAATTGCCTCCATAGCTTTGGCGGTGTTCAGAGGTCCTTGGACACCATCCACGGAATTGCATTTCGAGCTACATATTTACTGGATCCTAGGAGTCGATTTACAGCCAAATAAAATGTCAAATCTTAAGAAAATGGTGTTCACCGACGATGTTACACTTGTTATTTAGAGTAGTCTAAAAGAAAAAGAGCTTGTTGCAGTGTTTGCAAAACCGGCATCCTCACGAAGAATCGAAATTGGAGCTCGCTGGTGAAAAACGAACTTCTCTATCTTGTTGTTATCACACTACCCTCTTCAGGCGACCCCACCCCCCCCCCCGCCCGCTGCCTCCCACCCCCAATGCGACCCTCCTCGGTAAATTACCATCGTACGCTTGACCCTGTTTATGCATACACCTTTATATTGTCGGCGTTCATTTTACACGTCACTCCAAACTCAGACACTGATTCTGGAAGATCATTTGTATACAGAGGGAAAAAAGTGAAGAAAGAACTCCATCTTGTGGAACTAAGCTAGATGTCTAACAAACCGTAGAGAACCATATCATATCCACACTTAATAAGTTCTATTTTCAGGAAAACATCGAAATCACTCTAACGCTCTGGGTAGTGCACCAGCTTGACACAACTCACGCAGTATCTTTTGAATAGGGATTTCATCGAACGCTTTTCAGAAGTCAAAATTCACAACGAGGACGAAGTTATGTTCTTCAAGCGCCTGTGTCCATGCATTTGTTGACTCGAGCAATGCAAGTTCAACCGACTTGCAATTCCAGAAACTCGACTTTCAGGTTTTATTTGTTGTTCAGTCAAGTGCTCAACAGTGTGACCCCTAATTATTTTATGGTCCAGTTCTCAAATGTGGAAGTAATGCTAACTGGTCTACAATTGTTAAGATTACGGAAGTCAGGCTTCTTCGGGATGGGTATAATATTATATTATGCAAAACTTGTTGCAGCATAATATCTATTATAAATTGCAGTGAATAAAAAACAAATAGCTATGCTCTTGTTGCTCCTAGAATTTCTCACTGTTTGATATAGATCGCGTCCGTTCGTTTGATCAATGCTATCTATCTTGGCGACGCGATTCCCGCGTAAAAGTTTTCCTGACTCTTCCGTCCAGGATCCGCCTTCAGTTTGCTGACATGACAGCGAAGGACTATGCAAGCTTATGTTGTGTGAGGTATTTGAGTACTGTTCGTCCTCGAGCAGTTCCTTCGAGATTGATTCACATTGGACAACAGTCCTTCATTGAAAGGTTCAGCAACTAAGAACGTAACCAACAGATTAAAAAAGCCTGAAGATCTGAAGAGAAGTTCTTCTAATTTTACTTCTCTTTTCTGGCTTGAACAGTCTTGAATAAGAACACAACCAACATGTTAAGTGGCCTAAGATTCTAAGAAGATGATGATCTAAACAAGAAGGACTTCCACTTTTCCTCCTTCTTGTCTGGCTTGAACCAACTCTTGATTTCCAGTTCGTCGCGGGATTTCTGCCGTTGCGGTGTAGAGGCCATATCGGCGAGACTTGATCTTGATTGTGATTGTGGCCTGCAAAATTTTGAGTTAGTGAGTGGAGAGAGGGCGAGTATTTGATATTTATTCGCTACAATTTATAACAAATATTATACCGCAACAAGTTTCACATAATATAATATTATAGATGCAGCTCCTAAATATCAAATAGCTCGTTCAAATCACCTCCCCAGTACTGCCTTTTGAAGGAAAGCGTCGGTGACCTCTCTGCGATAAAACTTTCAAAAGGTTGAGCTCCCCGAGGTCCAGCATGGCGCACTCATGATAGTTGATAGGTAAGCCCCATGGTGCGTGCTTTGTATGTGCTTGCCGAACGGGTTGAACGGGCTTCATAGTAACTGGTGTCTATGCCTGCCATCTGCAAAAAAAAGTCCTTATCTACCTCGCCATAGTTGATGAACCTATGGGCTTGGGTGGAATGACATATGAAAGTAACAAACGTGACTCTCCCCTTCGTAGGCCTGCAGTCCTCTGTGTGCATTCTATCAACGCTGACACGGGGATTAGCCTTCTGTCATCGAGAAATCTTTCATACACTGCTGTTTGAGGTGGACCTTGTCTCCGGGTTTTGTTGCAGTAATCCAAGTAAAAGATCCACTTTTCTCTGTTTCTGAAAAGACGAAATAGATAACAATGATATCTCCGAAATCCTTTTGGATGAATATAGAACCAACAGCAAGAGGCGCGCAACGTGCCTGTCGTGGTGCCTGTCATACGCAGCACCAATCATGAGCGACATCCAGGGGATGGTGATGTGGCATCAGTTCCAAATTGAGCTCTGTTAATTTTTGACGGGTTATAAAAGAGGTGTGGAGTCTGGCGTTATCATGATGGAACAACACTCCTTTGCAGCTGTCTAGTTCAGGGCTTTTTTTTTTTCTTGATTTCTTCGTTCAATTTCGGTAGTTGCAGACAGTAGACATTCGAATCAATAGTTTGGTTACTTGAAAGCAGCTCAAAGTAGACTATAGTCTTGCAATCCCACCACACTGAAATCATAATCTTCTTTTGGTGAATAGTGGCTTTGGATGTCGATTGTGGGAGCTCATTTTGCTTGATCCATGCTCGTTTTTTGGA
>KN728486.1:2748-16447 GCA_000816745.1 Ancylostoma duodenale
TAGAACAAACAAAAAACCATGACGACACAAACACTACAAAACAAACGTCATCAAAAAGACACATACGGCATCAGGGACTGAGGCTGCGTTTAAGGAGTTTTTTGAATGAGTTGTAAGCGAGAGGAATGGGATGGTTTTTGCGAAATTTGTCAAACTTGGGAAACGGTCCTATTAACAAAGAAATGGCGCCTCCAATTTAGCCAGGCTTTCCTAAGCTGAACTTTAATGACTCCACCACGGGTAGACCCTGAAGTTTGAGCCCCCATTTTCCATACAAGATCTTGTGAAGTAAGAGAAGATCATTGACCTTCCTACGAAAAGAAAGTGTAGATAAGTCCAGGTTCAAGTCTCTTTCATTGCTTGAGGGAATCTGGTCATAATGGAACCCAATCGAACGAATCATAAGTCTCCTGGTGAATGTATTCTGGACTCTTCCAGGCTTCCTATTGCTTTTGCAGGTGAATGGATTGAAGACAGGAGTACCATACTCGAGTAGAGGTCTAACGTACGTCTTGTAGGCTTTAAGCAAAACGACACAATTCCTTGTTGTGAGTGTTCTAAAGATATTGTGCACCATCCTCATTGCTTTGTTAGCTAATCTGCTACAGTGCTTGTCAAAGCTGAGGTTTTTGGTAATCAAAAATCCCAAGTCCACCACTTCTTCAACTCTCGCGATGGGTGTGTCGCAAATAAGATATACATGATTAATATTGTGTGGACCCATATGAAGGACTTTAGTCTTTTCACGGGACAGAGGCAATTCCCACTCTTGTACCCACTGACTAACGAAGTCTGCTGCATCTTGCAAATAAATGCCATTGTTAACTATGGATGATAAAAATAGCCAGGGAAGGGGGAAAGGGATGGGAGAACGGGAAGGAAAACTGGGCTATTCGCCGAGTTGGGGATATGAGCATGAAACATGAATCCTAAAAATGAAATTATGAGACATAACTCCTCAAAATAAATATTTACTTCAGGAAAATTATCAAAATTACGCATGGCTTCAGCATGAATGTGCATGGAGGACTGATCCAAGAGATATCTTGGATTCATAAGCATGGGAGCCGTAAACTAGTTGTCAACATTCCTCTGCCTGCTCACTCGAATGATAATTTTGAAAATTTCCCTGTTGTGCGGTCGATGATCATTACTCTGGTTTATTCGTTAAAACAACTAACGTTACACCGATGGTAATCCTTCATGTGACAGAGCAGACTGCTATCACTATTAAATCCGTATTAGTGCTGAGGTGACAAATGTAATTGGAACTTTGTTCCGCATTGCAGGGTTACAGAAGAATTATCAGTGATATATCCACTCATTTAACCCAATTAAAGTGCACCAACATTTCAATATAAATGTCTTCGATTGAGGCGACACATCCAGTTCTGAAGAGCCCTTCAATCCTTATCGTTTGTATTCTGGCCGGTAAGTTCATATTATTGTAAGCTAATTGGTATTATTTATTGTGAACCATTGCCGGTCCTCAAGTTATTACCTATTAGACATCATGCCCTGCTTCGCTCGGGTATTTCGCTACCCGCGGCTATTTCACATTAGGACAATAGTTTAATGATCAGTGTGTTAACAAACCTAGGTAACAGACCCTTTTTCGTCAAACCATCAGCGAAAAGTTATTTGGGTAACGATTTCATGGAAAGTGTTTGTCATATCTGTGTTCAGTGTTCGGGAACACCAGCAAGCTGCAATCCGTCCTTGTGCAAATGCGAAAAAAAAACATTGAATCGATCTTCTAGTGCAATGTGATTCTCATGTTCTCCGCGCTTCACTTATTCCAGAACTTCAGTAGTTACGTCTTCATCGACCCGCGGCCAAAAGGAGCGAAAAATCAATAAAATCGATAAGTCAATGGACAGGTACCTGTGTGCGAAAGGCTTTTCGTGTTTGTGTTTGGCGCATTTGGAAGCCCCAGTGAATATGTTCCCAGTGACACATCAGCAAAAGTTATGAAAAATCGTGAAAATCGATAAATCAGCAATATAGCTTAAAATGGTTGACATATTCTTGTTCAGCATGTTGAAAAACACCAGTGGACATATCCTCACCAACCCCTGAACAAAATTGGCCGAAAACCAGTAAAATCAATAAATCGGTAGTGTCGTCCAAAATGCTTGCCATATTCGTGTTCAGCATATTGGACAACTCTAGTAGAGACGTCCTCGCGACCCTCTGAAAAAAAATGGCAAAAAACATCGATGTAATCGATAAATCAATCGATAGCCTCGGTAGGAAGTAGCCTATAACCTCCATCTGCCCCTTGAGAACCTACATGCAAGATTTGGTCCAGATCGGTTGATCCTCCGCGAGTTCTGTTCGGAACACACACATACACACATACAGTCGACGGCAATGGCGATGGCCCATCTGCGGCCTCGAGAAGGACGCAGCGCGACCGCGCCGCGCGCGCCGGTATCGGTGTGTGCACCGCCGGAATGCTATTTCTAGGCTCTTTTCTTCTCGATATCGTCGAAAATCCTTAGAATCGGGTGAAAAGTTGCTAGAAGTAGCATATCATCATGTCATTGACGTCCACTATACACACATACACACGTACACATACACATGCAAACAGTTTTATATATGCATATAAGGAGTCGAAAAACCTGATTTCATGAAAATGTGTAAGTTGTTGATAGCACTTACAGGGATCCTGGTAGCGAGTGCAAAGCGAGCTAGTAATGCTGTGTGCTCCCTGCCTCCAGAGAAAGGAAGATGTAGAGCCAGCCTCGAACGGTGATTTTCCTTATAGTTAATTTCACATTTTCATTTTATAAGGTCACGAATTTATTTAGAACTGCAGAACGCTCATTTATAATATTATTCCTTCAAAGAAAAAAGCGTTACTGACAGACGACACTGCCAACTATGAAATGATTAAAATTAGCTTCAGATGGGCCTACAATGAAACAACGAATCGCTGCCACCGGTTCCGCTATGGAGGATGTGGTGGCAACGAGAATAACTTCCTTGACAATCGTAGCTGCAAAAGGGCATGCAGGAAAAGGAATTTGCGTAGCACAACTCAGTCTGAAGCCATTCACTCGACAATGCCACCAAAAAAAATGAGAAAGATTTTACATAAGTCTCTTCGAGTAATCAAGAAAACATCTATAAAGATTAAATTACGTTCTCTACACGTGCATACGTGCACATTTTTGGAAATAGATTAGAGAAGAATGGAAGCTTGTTTAAATAGCTTCTTTAAATAATTCTTCGTTTAACAATCCTGAGAACACTGTGAATGACTTTCTCGATACCGATTTCTTCCAGTCAGCGGCGCGCTGAAGGCATTGTCTCATCCTTACGATGTTGAGTTTTGCGGACATCCTATACTACATACTATTACTACATACTGCTATACTACTACATACTATACTACTACTACATGCTGTACTACTACTACATACTTCTACCACTACATACTGCTATGTACTGTCCAAAAGCTCTTTTCCTCTCCTACAATGATGTCGTCAGGTGTTTGCTGCAGAATATTGATTTACTCACTTTTGTGTAAAGAAATAAGGAGTCGAGCAAAATGTTTTCTGGACGCACAGGTCGATAGGCAATAATATAGACTACAAGCTCAAAAAAAAAAACAATCTCAATTGAGTACTGTACGGCCCCTATGACAGTGTTGGCAGTGTGTGATCGCAATTCATCATATGGTAAGATGACAAAGCCATTCCGGTTGATTTTTCTTTGCTGAATTCACCCACATTCGTTTCAGACGTGTGATGCTGAAAGGACTGGCTGTATTTTATGCAACTATTGTGACTAGCTCCCCTTTGGGAGGGGGGGGGGGTGCAAAAAAAGGGGGAGGGGGTGCAAAAAAAATGGGGTGGGCAGCCACTTGAGGTATGTGCAAAAGCTTCACACATGCGAAATGCTTAGAAAATCAGTAAATAAACAAAACAATCATTAGCTGAGCTCAAATGCAAAATCCTTCTTATAAATTGCATATATCCTACCGATCTGGCCGCCTCGCTAACGTCGGGCTTCGAGTCTTCTCGCGATCCTAGCCTTGCTTGCAAATTCTTAACCACGCATCTACATGTAAAGCTAATTTTCGATGTAGTGGTAATGCCTGCTCTTTTTTTCACATTTCTTACATGCCTATGAATCAGTTATGAATTGCCACTCCCATCTCAGCACAGAAGTATTTTTCACATGGCTTTAGTACTTGTGAACAATAAAGTGTAACCAATGCCGTGCGAATAATTACTGAAATGATTCAAGCTTCACATTACTGAGATAGTCCAACTGATGAGTTTCTGCTTCCATATAAGTAGAATGAGGAAGAAGAGGTGGTCGACTGAGACACAAGTGAGCGCGTAGCGTGCCCCTACTCCACCGGCAGACGTGCATCTTGGCGTTTTCCCCACTATTGAGCATGGCGGTCCCAATCTCCATCGATGGACCCGTATCTTGGCGTTTTCCCACCATTGGGCCACGGCAGACCCCTTCTCGATCAGTGGACACCTATCCTGCTGTTCTTCTGAGTTACGGGGCCCCGGCACATCTGTCCGTCATCAGTGCACCCGCATTTTATGTGAATCTCGAGAGTAATGGAAGAAAGTTAGGAAATATTTAGAAAGTTTAGTCAATTGCACAACTGGTTCCAGAAAATGTCACAACAGCTTATGATGACGCGTTCTTCGTTCGTTCATTCTGTGTATTTGATTGTACTGCCCTCCTCAAAAACAGACGGAACCTCAGGCGGTATAATCCCCATGGGACCTCAATGAGAGGTGCGCAGAGAACATATTCCAAGTTAAGAAACCACGTAAATCCTATCGCGACGGCCTCCACGGCATGCACTCATCCTTTCGTGGTGGTTATCGTCCCGTGTTTTTCAAACTGAGCGGAGTCAATGACAAAGCTTCAGCAGAGGGGCTACTCTGCTCCGTACGTTGTTGGTATGCAACGTCAAATAGTTAAAAACACTGTCTCGCCCGAAGGGATCGGGACCGCTAGCCACTGGTCCCACCGCGAAATCCTGAATGTACCCGACTTCCACTACGTCTGTGCACCTATGACGAAACATCAGCCAAATGCCCCGTCGCCTTCCCATCCTCGCGAGGCACAGTCTATAATTGAGCCTCACGGCGAGCGCATGCGATCACGTGCTAGTCCCCCGTAAGCCTGCGCTCTAGAAAATTTTGTTGCACTACCATGATTAACATAAGAGGATTTATATAAGAGGATTATCAGGCATAGTACAGGGTGGCCCATAATAATGGTGACAACGTGCAAGTTTCCACTTCTGGGATTTATTCTAGGTTGCCGCGTTTCATTCAGAATCATATTTATTTATTGGTTAGCCCTCGGTCATCGTTTTCAGTAATCACATAAAACATGGGAAACTTCCGAGTGGTTCTTACCTGATGCCTTCTCGAGGCCGAAGCCCATTTTTAAATGATGGTGTTTTGGCACGCTGCGTTTTCAAATTGTTGACAGCGTCCAAGAAATCGGCAATGATTACACAATGATCCGGAGCGGTAAAGAGTTGGGAACAAACCCTGATAGAAGTGGTAAAAGAAGGCTTGATACTGTTTGTAGGAGACGAAAAAATGCATGAAGATTTCAATGATTTTGGCGATTACTACAAAGATACTCCAGAATCCAATCCCTTGCATCGTTAAGCTCGTTCGGTTTTTGGGACGATAACTTTGTGAAAACCTCGCAGGGATAGGAGTCCTTTGATTTTTCCTTCATAAATGTTGAGAAGAGGTTCAATTAGCTGGGAGTGAAGTTAACGGTATTGCTGGCGTGCCAGAATCAGCGAAATTTTCAGACGTCTCAGCGTCGATGCAGCGGCAGATTCAAGACATTTCCGATTTCAATATACGTTTCTGTTTAACGCTCAATAACAAACAAAAATACCATGTTGCAGTTTCACACAAAGTTGAAATGAGTTCTAAATGAGTGATTATTTTTGTCACCATACTTATGGGCCGCCCTGTAGAAGTAGTTCCGCCGTTAGAAGTGGTAGCTATTTGTGGAATCAATTATGCTCCTTTTCAGATTCCACAATCAGTGCCGCGTGGTTCCTTCATTCATAGAGACATGAAAAGAACAGATCTTGGGCAGTTTTGGTGGCCTTTTGAGTCTCAGCTTTGGCGTGTGCCAGTGGTGCTCGTTTCAATGACCACACACTCTACTTTGTAGGCTTCAAACATAAGAAATTTGTCAATTTTGGAAAAAAAAAAACGGTAACAAAATTCTTGTAGCACAGAAAATATGCTTTTGAATAGTGTATAACCCACCACTAAACGATGCCTGAAGGGGGGAAAACCATAGTTGAAAATTACCACGAGGACATGTGTTGACAATTTGTGCAACTATTACCTAAACCATTGCTAACACATGATTTTAGCTTGAAATTGCAGTTGAGCTCTGCACGAGTCCTGTAATTGAGACAACATCGAATGAATCCGAATTTTGGTGAAGTTCCGCGAGGGAAAAACGCAGGATCATCATGCGTCAACCTATTACCACGTAGGACTTGATCATCAACAATGCTAATCCTCCATGTGACAGATAATACTGCTGAGAATGTAAGACGGTTTTGTCGAACAAATCTGGATCAATGCTGAGTTAACACATTTAATTGGATGCTTGTTCCGAATTGTAGAAGGTTAGGTTAGGTATATTCGCTTTGGTAACGCAATTAAGGTATATTTACGTTCCAGTATAAAAATCTCCAATTGCGGCGATACAGCCACTCATGAAGGGCCCTTTGTTCTTTCTCCTGTGCATTCTGGCCGGTAAGTTCATATTGATGTAAATTATTGCAGCCCTTCCATTAATTACATATAGAGAGTCGAAAAAAAATTAATCTGAATTCATGCAACTGTGTAAGGTGTTGATAGCACTTCCAGGAATCTTGGTCGTGAGTGCAGTGCGACCTAGGAATGCTACGTGCTTCCTGCCTGTGGAAAGAGGAAGATGCAGAGCCAGCCTCGAACGGTGATCTTTCTTATAGCCGTTTTCATTTTCTAGGACCACGGATTTATTTAGTACTGCAGAGTGCTCATTTATAACATCATTCTGTTGAAGAGACAAGAACTATCGACGCACTGCCAACTACAAAATGATCAAAATCAGCTTCAGATGGGCCTACAATGAAACAACGAATCGCTGCCACCAGTTCCGCTATGGAGGATGTGGTGGCAACGAGAATAACTTCTATGACAAGCGTAGCTGTAGAAGGGCGTGCAGGAGAAGGAATTTGGGTAGCACAACTCAATCTAAAGCCATTCAGTCGACAGTTGGACCGGACCAACTAGAATGAAACTGCAAAGGAGTCACTTCACACAATCAAGAAAACATCTATAAAGATAATTATTGCATTTTGCACTTGTATATATGTACGTACATCTTCCACTGGAAAATGGTTGGGAAAGAATGATGGCGTGTTCAAATAGCTTTTTTGATTGATTATTTGTTTCATGATTCTAAGATTTCTACGAATGACTTTCTCGATACCGATTCCTTCCGGTCAGTAATGAGAGCTGAAGGCACTGCTTCGTCCCAGAATCGTTTTTGAAATTTTTGTGAGAGGAATCATCCACGTACGCTGGTCATAACGGTACTACCTGCATTAACTTCCAAAATTGCAGAAGATCTCGTGTTTACTATTTATGAGCAACTTTTCCCATCCTCGGCCTCATGAAGTAGTTCACACCCTGGTGTGATGATCACATTTGCGGCGCTACTTCTATTCCTGGCAGAAATTCGCGATTCTCCGTCATGCTGTACGCGGCGCATTCACCGGTCTCCACCAAGACCTCCCACTATGATTGCGTGCGTCTTATGCACCAGCGTATCCAGGATAAGTTTTCGTGTATGCATATGAGTCTGGGTAATAATACTTCACAAAAATTAAAATTCTCCGCCCATTGCATTTATTTATCAAAGCTTCAAGTACTTTGCTCACAAGAATTATTTTTTATTTTTATTTTTTATTCAATACACCGACAACAAGGTGTTCCATAATCGAATAACTGCTACCTCCACATAAGCGGAAAGATTCCACTCACAATTGCGATTGAACTAAAAATGGGAAGAGAACTAATGCAGTCGCGTATGATTACCTCAACTAGTGGCACCTCATGAATCATCCAAAGAAAAAACTTGACCTCAGCTGCACTCTTTAGATAAAAACCACCATATTGAGACTAGAACTAGCACTCTTGCAATATAACAGTTGCTAAACATGCTAAAAGAGGAAAGCCAGATATACCCGTACCAGCCAGCCATGTGCCATCCAGCAGTTAGCCTTTCGAACATGCTAGAACTTCGGGACGCAGGTTTACTGGCTAAAACCCTGCGGAACCAGCATGTTGGGCAGCTAGCAGTCCTCAACAGAATAGCAATCAGGAAGAGAGAGGCTAGTGATTAGTAGGTGGTAACGATAGAAGTAAGAAAAGGGTGCGGAGGCGCTAGATTCTATTTTGGAAGCATGGAAGTTAGTGCAATAGCTGGGTAGTCATTGCGGATTAGTGCAGTAGCCAGGTACAACTCAAAACGAGAATAAAATAAAGAGTAACATATGCGCTTATGTTGGGAGGTCGTAATAAAACAGCAGAGCTTAGTATAACAGGGTTGAAACAAAAACAGAAAAAACACTGGAGAATCCTAGAAAATTTTAAAACATGTAAGTGATAACGAATTATATCTACAGCAAGAGCGGCATCGACGTGGGCGTATCCAGATAGGCCATACCAGCATGCAGTTACGAAGGATGTACTGCAAAAATAGAATCAGCAGAGAAGGTTGAGGTAAAGGACTACTCAAAATGTAAGCTTAGCTATAGGCGCTGTCCAGCTGTTGTCTCAACGTCAACGAGGCGAAGAAGGCACGAAATAAGCTGAAATCTTGAGCTTTTAGTACAAACCAGTGTCAACTAATACCGAGCAAAGGTAAAAGATCTGATTTTATCAACTTTGATTTGAACTTTTGACTATGTTCAACTTGAATCACATCTCTGGGTAACTTCTGTAACTACCTCACACCTCGGTAGAAAACGTCATGGAACATAAGCGAAAATTTATTGTGGTTGATTTTTCTGTAGTGCAAGCTAAAACCTCTGGTTCTCTCTCCAGTCGGCATAAACACCCAATATTTGCTGGCTTGTAATTTATTTTCTTTTCTGAGGATACGGAAGGAAAAAACTAAATCGGCAAGTGTTCTACGATATTTTAGGCTTCTCATGTTTAATTTTTTAAACCGTTCGTTGTAACCGAGCAACTCTTGGGAGTGAAAAACTCTCTTGAATAAAATCCTTGTAAAAGTCTTCTGTACTTTCCCAATTTTTTCTATATCCTTTCTCAGAAACGGACTTCATACTTCGGAGCTGTATTCAAGATGAGGCAGAACAAACGACTTGTAGAGTCTAGTGAAAATATATGGGTTGTTGCACTTTATATTACGGAAGAGACGAAATATGGACGGGTAAGCCTTCTGTACCGCAGAGTTGATATGTTCTGAGAATTTAAGACTGGTGTCCGGAACAATTAGTCGTAACTGAATGAGATAAAGAAGTAAAACGACGCAGCTTTTTTCAAAAAATCGGAGAAGTTTATGGTTAATATTCCATGATTTTTTTAACCAAGGGTTGCAACAAATCTTCTTCAGTCAGAAACCTGAGCGCATATCTCTAGGACCCCACAGTTTGTGATAAGTAGTCTCCCCACATCATCTGTGAATCAACCTGCAAAAACTTTTTGGGTATTACTTCATCACTAGCATCACATATGTATTTGTATTGTACCTTTTAGGATGTATTCCTTCCCGATCTTGAGCGTAGCACCACATGGTCCTTTGCGGGAGTTTGTTTCTCTGCTTGTGTAGACATTATTGTCGATCGTTTTACCATCTTTCGTCTTAGAAACTACTCATGAAATTGGTTTAAAAGAGCTATGTGGTGATCACTCTATTCAGCAGATTGGCGCAAAGCTTTGTGCAAATGGTGAGTTTTCAGAACTACCAGTGACTTTGACATGTGCATGGTATGTTTATGTTGTGAACGCCTTATCCCTCTCGGGAATTCAGCGACATTGTCCTAGGCGCATCTGGAAATCACTTGGAAAGAGCCACACAATGTATCACAGAGTCCACCGATTTAGCGGGTTTTTCGTCTGTGCCGGTTGTGACTATCACTCAAGATGGTATTTATGTGACAGATAAAATAATGATCTACAGCGCACAGAGAGGCATGTAGGGCAGTAAGTCATTCGTAACGGACAAGCACTCATTTCAGTTTCTCATCATTGCATTTCGAGCCGAAATTCAAAACGTCTCAAGGGCCTTCCTTGCTGAGATCTCAGGCTCATATGCTAAGATGGTGCACATTACATTGAAGTCTTGTCTATTGTGCACATCATGTTTATGTTTTCCTAGAGCCGAAACCAAGCTGTCACATCGTCTACTTGTCATGTGCTCTTTCAAGATTACACCAAGTACTCGTCCGTTTTCGTCAATGTGCAAGGCGTCGCAGCTCAAACATTTTATCTGATAGATCACACCTGTTTGTGTACAGTTCCATGTCTTTCCATAAGGGCAAACAACGCAGTTGTTAGTACAAACACCTATTCTTGTTGTGTGTTTCATGAGCAGAATAGAAGAGTCAGTGTTAGCACGTTTACCTTTGATGAACTGTCGCTATATTGATGACTGATGTATTGTTACTTTGATACAGTCCGAAATGGACGAGTGTTTTTGGTGTTTCTCGTGTAAGCTTGATTTATTGTGGCTGTCGATTGAAGATTTCAAAACATTCGTCCGTTTCGGATTGTGTCAAGGTAACAATACATCAGGTAAGTCATCAATGTGGCGACAGTACATCCGAGGTAAACATGCTAATGACTCTTCCATTTTGCTCATGAAACATACAGCAAGAATAGGTGTTTGTACTGACAACTGCGTTGTTCGCCCTCATGGAAAGATCGGGACTGTTCGCAAACAGGTGTGATATACCAGATGAAATGTTTGAGCTGCGATGCCTTGTAGATTGGCGAGACCGGACGAGTACTTAGTGCACTTCTGAAAGAGCACTTGGCAAGTAGACGACGTGACAGCTTGGTTTCGGCTCTAGGGAAACATAAACATGACGTGCACAATGGATAAGACTTCAATGTGATGTGCACGATCTTAGCATACGAGCCCGAGACCTCAGCAAGGAAGGCCCTGGAGGCGTTTGGAATTTCGGCTCCGAATGCAATGATGAACTACCGAAATGAGTGCTTGTCCATTGCGAATGACTTCTTGCCCTTCTTGCCTTTCTGTGGGCTGTTGATTATTATTTTATCTGTCACATATATACTATCGCGAGTGCATAATAAAACTCACTCGTTCAGTGACGGTCACAATCGGCTCGGACGAAAAACCGGTGGACTCTGTAGTAGGTTATATGGCTCTTTCCAGGAGACTACCAGATGCGCCTAGGACAATGTCGGTGACTCTCTAAGAGGGATAAGGCGTTTAGCGGTTTAGAACATAAATATAGCATTTGCCATTCCCAGGCCTCTGAAGAGGAGGTTCCCGAGTCAGGCCGTTGAAAAAAATTCCACCTAAAAACCTGGTCGGCGCAGAAGCAAACTATCAGTTAGTACAACAATGCCCAGGTTCAAACAACAAAGAGCATATAAGTTATCGAATAGTCTTCTATTGGGTAGTTAACAGGTCCATGTGTTTTTTTTCGTCGCAATTTTACCTGCCATTTGTTAAGGTTTTTTGTGATTAACCCACTATAGCATAGTTCTTGCTATATGAGACATTTTAATGCATGTTACGAAGACAGCGAATTCCCTAGGTTTTGAGCACACGATGTTGAGTTCTGCTGATATACCATCCGAAAGCTCTTTTCCTCCCCTACAACAATGTCGGCATGGGTTTGTTCCAGAATATCAACTTATTCGATTTTTGTGCCTGTGAAAGGAAATAACAAGTCAAAAAAAAAAGATTTTCTGCTGGCATTCGAAAGATTTCAAAAGACGTTTCCTGAAGGCGCAGGGTTGGTAGGTAATAAACTAGAATATGAGGTTTAAAAAATCTCAATCGAGTTCTTGTAGGACCACTTTGGAGGAGTTGGATGTGTCTAACCTGACATTATCCCGCAATAGGATGGATCGGCCAATCCAATTGAAATCTTTTTGGTGGCTTCTCCCAAATGGGCTGCGTTTCAGAGGTGTAATGATCAAAAAAGATTTCAGGTGAATTTGTGTTCTATTCGAGCTAAAATGTTTTCAGGCCTTCTTAAAATTTGGTGGCCAGTCAAAGTAGCTGTTTGCGGGATCAGCTCTTTTGAGGTTTTACGATCATTGCCAAGTGGTTTCTTCATTCACAGAGATATGTCCATAAACAGCACAGATTTTAAGCAGTTTTGTTGGCATTTGAGCCCTAAACTTCATGTAAAGAGGAGCGTGTGCAGATAGCGCTGTTTTTTTTTAATTGAAAAGGCACTCTACTTCGTAGACTTCATACTTTGGAAACCAGTTATGTTTGAAAAAAAAAACGATGCCAAATGGGAGGGAAAATTAGAACCGATTATCTCCAAGGACTCATGTTAAAATTCTATACAACTAATACTACCACCGCTCAGTTGAGCTCAGTACGAGTTCTGGGATCGCGGCACCGTCGAATGAATCCGAATCTTTGATGACCTTCTGCTAGGAAAAAATGCAGGATAATCATGCATCAACCTAATGCCAAGTATGTACATGAGAATTGATCCATCAGAGAAGATCCAAAAACATGGGAGCTGTAAATCATTTGTCAGCATTTCTGTGGCTGTTCACGTGCATACGAACGTTTCGAAAGTTCATTTTGTCGGGTCGATGATAACTCTGGGTTTGTTGTTATTGGCATACATTCGTTGAGAAATATTAATATTAGGAGGTATATTATGAGGTATATTAATTTTGGCAACACAATCGAAGTACATTTACTATTCACTATAAATATTGTCGATTGTGGCGATACAGTCTCATGAAGAACCTTTCTTCCCTTCTCCTCTGTATCCTAGCTGGTAGGCTCATGTTATTTTAAACTTTTGTAGGATCGCAAATAGGTAAAAATCCTATGTTATCCACCTAAGCTATTGACAACATCTTCAGGGATGCTTGTCGTAGACGCAGTGCGACCTAGGAATGCTACATGCTTCCTGCCTGTTCGGAGAGGAAGATGCAGAGCTAGTATCGAACGGTGAATTTTCTCCTTAATATAACGCCACATCTTGAGTTCATAGACCACGAAGGGATTTTCTGGTGCAGGACATCCCTCCATACATACATATATCACTCCGTCAAGGGGATAACCACTGGTTGTTGTATCGCATTGCTGACAATAAAATGGCTAAAATTTAATTTAGATGGGCCTACAACCCAGCAACGAATCGCTGCCACATATTCAGCTTTGGAGGATGTGATGGCAACGAGAACAACTTCCCTGACGCGCGTAGCTGCAGAAAGGCATGCAGGAGAAGATACTTGGATAGCCCAACTCAAGCTGAAGCCCTTCACTCGACAGTGGGACCGGACCAGTGAGAACGAGGTTGCAAAGGAGTGACTTTGCACTATCAAGAAAATATCTATAAAGATTAAAGTTTGTTCTGCACGTGTACGAGGGCCGTTTGAAAAGTTTCCGGAATGACCACCAAAGAGTTGTTCTTTTT
>KN728490.1:7339-20319 GCA_000816745.1 Ancylostoma duodenale
AAGATCAACGGGAGTCAAGGTGATAAAGGTGATGTAGGATGAGTTTAGCAGTGCTCCTCTGTGGATGTTTCAGTCACCCTAGCTCCCTCTATCTGCTCTGTTTAAAAGGGAGAGATGCTGCTGACGGTTCTGTAAGTTTAGTTACAGATGTTAAGTTTTAATACAGTTCATTGCTCCTTTGGAATTCCGAAATATTCCGGCTTGTTGCAATACAGCCAATTGTGCACATCACGCAAAATAAGTCTTGGAATTTCTTCTGTCTCGGGAACGAAAATTAGTTAAGGATCCCATGTATGCTAATGATACTCCAGTGTTCCTAGAAAATTGCTGTGTACAAGTGGATTCATGCCGCCTTGGATTTGATGAGGTACGTCTTACAAATATGCAATGAACTCTCTCAGAAACCACGGAAGTTGGATGCTGTAACGCATCACTATAAAGACGGGCTAGTTCTGTTTGAGTTATATGAATTAAACCGGACGAGACATTTTCGGAGCGAAATGCACTAGGCTAAGTGTGAAAATTCACCAGTTGAGGAAAGAGGCGCACCCACTTGTGCCAATGACCAGTACTCCTCACTTCAGCCTTGTTTCGACAAATCCAAGGCGGCATGAATCCACTTGTGCACAGCAATTTTCTAGGAACCCCGACGTACCTTCAGCACACATGAGATCCTTTTTTTCCAATTTTCCTTCCTGAGACAGAAAAAATTCCAAAACTTATTTTCCGTGATGTGCACAATTGGCTGTATTGCAACAAGCTGGAATATTTCGGCATTCCAAGGTAACAATTGACTGTATTAAGATCTAACATCTGCAACTATACTTATAGAACCGTCAGCAGCATCTCTCCTTTTAAAAAGAGCTTGCAGAGGGAGCTAGGGTGACAGAAACATCCACAGAAGAGCACTGCTAAACTCATCCTACATAGTCTCCGTAATTGTCAACCAATGCTCAGTTCATGCATATGTACAAGCAGATACGGGTTGATTCTGCCGGTGGGAATCAATTAGGCTTCAGATTTCAACGATAGACATCACTTTGTGAGGCTTTGCAAATTGTTCCGAACCACAGATTTCGACTTCTGCGAGAAAAAATTATGTTAAAAAAACAAGAAGTCGGTGGAATGAGGGATTTTCAACGCATTCCTGTCTGAAATGTGTATCTACAAATTCCATAAAAATTTGAAATTCTAAGCTCTTCTTTATAAGGAGATACAGAAAAGTTGCAATCTTTCTGCTCGCTACTGTATGTCCTCAGGTACCTCTGACCTCAGGAATTCTTCGGAAAAAGGGAACTTTTCTACGAATCATTGCCTTGACTCATCGCGAGGAAATTAACAGCGGGAGATTGTCCTGATATCCCATATTTCAGAAATTTCAGGTTTCAAACTTCAGAATTTTAAACTTCTCCTCAATTTTCATTGACTCGTGCATGGGATCTGGAATTGAAAGCAACCCGTGTTTCAGTAATCTTCAACTTATAGAAATCTGCACTGCATACGTGCCTGTTATTTTTTATTTTGACAGAATTTTCATAATTTCTCATTCCAACTCCGAGAAAAAATTACTGTTTCACAGGAGATATGAATGAGAATATTTTCTGGAATACTCGTTGATTGCTAACAAAAAAATCACTGTTTCTGTAGATCTCCAAGTACCAATATGTAGCAGGGAGTTCACCGTTTCAGTTTGAAAATTCGCCGTTTCACGCGACTTATATCAGTCGTGGCGAAGAGATGCTTGCAGCTTCTTGTGAGAAGAGGAACGTCGTGTGGCTGAGGAATGCATGGAGACTTTGGATTTTTCATCATTTTTCTGTTTCAGGTTCTATGACTCTTTCATACCCTCAAGTGGGTTCCGGGCTTTTTTTTCATTCTCACAGCAAATTAAAAACTTGCAACCTTGGTCTCACATCAGTACAGGAAAAATTGCAGCTTCTAGGGTATGTTTGAGAACACCGTGTTCACACAATAATAATTTCGAACACAGACATAAAATTGAAATTTAAGAGATCACCATCACATTAAGAAGGATACAAATCCCACATTCAGCTCACATTTATGACAGCTCTTTCATTTGAATTTATTTTTTATTTGTTTTTCTTGTGTTTGGTCAATCTTTGTTCCATTTGCTTGCACCGCTATAAGTCTCAAATCGTTGGTGATCGCTGCAGCGAGAGCTCGGTGGCGCGGCCCCTGTGACAGCCTAGCTTTGCCTGCGGTCTCGCATTATCGATTGTGGAAAACACAGAAAATTTCTGGATACTGCACAAAAGATACTCATGCAAACATTTTATTTACACAAACTGAACATGATTCTCAAATGGTTCCATCATCAAATAAATTGGTACAAACAAAAAAAAAACATAAATTGGTACAAACAAACAAAAAACATTCACAGGAAACTGTTATCAATGGAAAGAATTCCAAGTAAACCTATGATATAACTATGTAATAAAATTGTAATACAACAGATTAAAGCGGTTAAAACCAATCGTCATCTTCTTCGCTATCGCTATCGCTCTCCTCATTTCTGTTTTCGGTACCTATTTTTCCATGTGGGTTTTTTCTATAATATTTCCATCACGGGCGGAAACTACCAGAGGCATTCTTCCCTTCTTTGTATCTGCGGAATCCCTTCTATGTATCTGCGGCAAACTTCTGGAGTTAATTGACGCCAATACGCTCTCTCTCCAGCTCTCCAATTGTACGAATGTGCTGCCTTCCAAATGAAGAGGTAAGTCAGATTTTCTTACATCTAATTTACTTTCAACCAATTCGAGGTTCTTCTCTTTAATAATATTATAATAACACCATAAATAATATCATACCAAACATATTTAAATGGTTAAACTAATAAAACATGAACTAATATATAGGGCTATTTTAAGAAAATCCAAAACAAACCTTATGGAGGACTTCCTGCTCCCCCCACACCAGCCTGGTTGAGTTCGAATCCGGGGACTCTGCAGGTCAGTTGACTGCCCTCACTCCCCTCTGGTCGTGTAGACGCTCTTGTGCGAAGGTGCATTGTCTTGCACCAGCCTCGCGAAACCTATAGGCTGTCTTTTTCTGTTAAGCATTGGAGCTGCGGACAAGTTTTACAAACCTTTGAAGGCTCTGTTAGAGCCGAGGTAGCAGTCCTCCAGTATTTCGCAGTAGAGTTTGGAGTCTATCCAAGCAGATCCGTTGAATATGGCGAGATCTGTTGTACCTCTTACTGAAATTGCTCCCCAGACATGGAGCTTGGCTGTGTGCTTCGCACGGCTTCTAAGCCTTGCAATTTCTTTTCCAGGCTCTATGTAGCAAAATTTCGAATGGTTGTTTTTGCCGGCAAGTTTTCGAGGATGATAAGGGACCTTCCTCGTAAGACGCTCCCAGGAATGGAAATTGCGAATAAATTTTCTAATTGCGTGCTTTATGCTGATGAATCCTTCTGCAACACCATTATCCTCGTGAGATATCATATAAAGAGGAGGAATCGATGAGAAATATTAGGTTGTAGGGAAAGTTCTTGCGGTTTTCAAAAGTGTGCTTTTTATAACCCCACAGCGCTCTGAAGCAACCTGTCTTTCCCATATATAAGGAGATCATGCATGCGCAAGTTCATTACTGTCATCACCTGCAAACTCCTGCACAGTCCCGTCACGAAATATGGAACTTTCAACGGAGAATTTCTGCCACCTTTCAGTAAACGACTTCAGATCTGGGGAATCAGCAGCCGCATCCAGTTGTCGTATTAACGCTATACTTTGGGATGGTACAGCATCCGAACGCGCTGTACAAGACTGATCCCGACACCTTCCTATTGGCGAGTTCAACCTCAATGTGTCCGCATGTTCGGGACGCGGATCCGGAGTCGAGAATGATCGATTGGGACAGCCGATGGATTCAGATCCACGGCAAACTAGGTGTGGTAGGACGCAAGTCTTGGATGTTCACTTCACTAGCATCGCCGATCACCTGCGTCAATTGGACAAGGTTGAAAAATTATCACAGTGAGTGATCATGATTTGACCGGGTGCGATCTCCAGCGGTGTGCACAGGTGATTACTGAAATGCCTTCTTACAGGAGTATTGAAAACCGGCTGAGGTCCATCTTCACAGGAGATGAAATGTGGTGTCTGTACGTCAACATTAAGCACCATCGACACTAGGTTGGTAAGGATGAGCAGCCTGAGCCACAGCCGAAGACGGGTGATCACCCTCTGAAGGTTGTGGTCACTGCCTGGTGTGACAGCAAAGGCATCGTCCACTAAGCTCTACTGCCACGCGACAATGCCCTCACGCTAGACCTGTGCTATCAGCGGCCGGATAGATTGGCCGGAAAAATCGCAGAGAAGAGTCCGAATCACGGCAAGATCCGATTTCTCCACGACGATGCTCGTCCACATATTGAAAGTGTGACTCGCCAAAAGCTACCCGGCTTTGGACGGAAAGTGATGACTTACCCAACGTACAGCCCATACCTTGCCTCGAAAGATAATCACCGTCCCCCTCTAATGCCATACAAGGTAGAGCGTTCGATGATGAAGATAACTTGGATCGCTGGTTGGGCAAATTTTCCGACTCAATGCCAGGACAGTTCTAAGCCGAGGGCATCGAAAGGCTTTCCAAAAATGGGCAAGGAGTGGCAGTACGTGATGGTGATTTATGCATTTCTTAATGCACTTTCTTGTTTCTGAGAAGTCAAGAAAATGTACTGTTCCAAAAACCGCAAGAACTTTCCCTACAACCTAATACTATTTACTTCCTTTATCCTCGCGTGGATATAAGCCACAGGTTGACTAGCTCTATGGAGAGGCAAGATTATGTCCAAGAAATCTGCTGCAGGCATAGTAGGTAATGTGAAAAAAAACTGTCGCTCACGACAATTCCGAAAGGGAACACACAATGGCATAGCAGATAGTTAACCTCGTTTCGCCTGAGAGGTGTTAACACCTCAGGAATCCCTTACGGATATGTCCCACTTCGGACAGCGCTGAGAGGGTTCTGAGGTCATAGTCACGGCTGGAATTGATCTAGCTGCGCTCCGTATATAAGCGAAAAATGGCCACAATACTACAAACATTCCTAATACGACTAACCATGACGGAATTCGCTGGCGTTTTCTTCCCGAGGAGCAATTCTTCTGATGTTATTTCCCTCGACGATGTGATCGGCAGTGCTTCCGTTGGACAGCTAACCAAGGTTCGATGGCACAGCAGAGTATATACGGCGAAGGTAAATCATCCTCAATTTCCTCCTGTCTCCATTTGTCCGATCCTCATTCCTTCCAATCAATGAAAAAATCATAAATTTTGATTTCGGGAAGAATGGGGGACGTATCACATTCCTCAAACTGTTTCCCGCCGAAAAGGTTAATCGCTCCTCTAATTATTATTTCGCATCCCATACCTATCCCTCCAAGCGATGAAAAATCATAAATTCTGATTTTGGAAAGAAAAAGGGATACACCATATTACTCACTCCTTTTCCTACGGAGTTACAGAAAGAATCACATTATTTCTGTAACTCCGTTTTATTCACGATCACAAATAATGATTTTTGAACCCAACTTGCTGAAGAAATTCCTGTAGACTGCACCCCGTAGTCTTGCTCCCTGCATACCTTTTCTATTGCACCCTATAGAACTAAAAAATCCGAGCCGGTTTTTCTCCACGAATTTGTTCAGGGTTTTTTTCCTGAAAAAAGCTATCTTAGGTTCTTTGCGTTGAAGATAAGGAACAATGCAAAGGGAAGATTGCGCTGGTCTCCGTTGACGGGGAAATACAAAATCCCGTCTTCAGCAGATGCTCTGGAGAAGCACACATCCCCTCGTAGGTTCCTTCAGTCACTCTTCTTCACTTTTTTCATCTATGGTGAAGCTCTTGTTTTCAGTCGGTCAGAATGGCCGGTGATATGCACCGAAAGAGAGCTTCTGGAAAGTCTGACCAATTCCGTGAAGGAGATCCTGACACAGATTGGGCGACTTGACGCAGACGCCGCTACAAGGCGAATGCAGGTTGAGGCTCTACAACACCAACAGCGGTTTAGGAGTTCACTGGAAAAAGTGAAAACCAACATACAAGAGTAGCTAGCATAGTGTAGCCTTTTTTCTATTACGTTCAGTTCACTATTTACATTTTCAGTCCATACATACATAGGTATAATATTATCTGGTGCCACTTGAGAGACAGGAATTTTGGAGGGCAGCAAGAGCCGTTCCCAATTCTAGAGTTTGACGACTGAGAAGCTCTGGAAATGGGAACCGTAGCACTTCCTCTCGTACAGGGGCCCAGGAACAACGTCAAACTCGGAAGGTGTACGAATTCATGGAGGACGATTTCTAGGTTTCAAAGGAACCAGCTCTGTATATTTTCAAATGTCATGTACAAAATATATGTTAAATTGTATTTGTTTAGCAAAAGGCTAGACACCAGCTCTGCACGTACAAATAAATTATATAAATGATTTTATCATTGTATTGACCCAGTTGTCAGTGAAAGTTTTTTTTTTGCTTGTACCAATTTATTTGATAATGGAACCATTTGAAAATCATGTTCAGCTTGTGTGAATAAAATGTTTGCATGAGTATCTTTTGTGCAGTATCCAGAAATTTACTGTGTTTTCCACAATCGATAATGCGAGACCGCAGGCAACGCTAGCCTGTCACAAGGGCCGCCCCACCGAGTCCTCGCTGCGGCGATCACCAACGATTCGAGACTTATAGGGGTGCAAGCAAATGGAACTAAGATTGACCAAACATAGGTAAAACAAATAAAAAATAAATGTAAATGAATGATCTGCCATAAATATGAGCTGAATGAGGGATATGTATCCTTTTTTCTGTGATGCTGATGTCTTAAATTTCAATTTTATGTCTGTGTTCGAGTTTCTTATTGTGTGAACACGCTGTTCTCAAATATGTATACCCTAGAAGCTGCAATTTTTCCTGTACTGATGTGACACCAAGGTTGCAAGATTTTAATTTGCTGTGAGAATGAAAAGAAAAGCCCGAAACCCATCTGAGGGTATGAAAGAGGCATAGAATCTGAAACAGAAAAATGATGAAAGATCCAAACACCCCATTCATTCGTCAGCTACCCGACGTTCCTCTTCTAACAGGACGCTGCACGCATCTCTTCGCCACGACTGATATAAGTCGCGTGAAACGGCGAATTTTTAAACTGAAATGATGAGTCGCAGACTAACTGCTACATATTGGTACTTGGAGATCTACAGAAACAGTGATTTTTTGTTAACATAGCAATCAACGAGTATTCCAGAAAATATTCTCATTCATATCTCCTGTGAAACAGTAATTTTTTCTCGGAGTTGGAATGACAAATTATGAAAATTTTGTCAAAATAAAAAATAACAGGCACGTCTGCAGTGCAGATTTCTGTAAGTTAAAGATTACTGGAACACGGGTTGCTTCCAATTCCAGATCCATGCAGGAATCAGTGAAAATTGAGGTGAAATTTAAAATTCTGAAGTTTGAAATCTGATATTTCTGAAATATGGGATATCAGGAGAATCTCCCGCTATTAATTTCTTTGCGATGAGTCAACGCGATGCTTTGCAGAGAAGTTTCCATTTTCCAAGAATTCCTGAGATCAGAGTTACCTGTGGACATAGTTATGCGAGACTCGACGCGTACTTGGCTGTCATTAACGCCAGCCTGCCGTGACGTCACAGAAATTGCAAAAGTCTTGGAATTTTCGGTTTTTAAATAGCGGGTCTGGTACGCGCTGATTTCAAGTGTGTCATTTTCGTCTCAAACGGACCACTTGGGGATGAGTTATGGCGAAGCGGCGCTTCCGATGCGACATCGCGTTTATTTCGCAGATTTTAAAGGCGGCACCGACGGGACCGTACATAGAAAGCTGATGCTAGCCAAAGTCGTTTTCGCTTTTCACCCTTCCTTTTTCTTTTTGCTCAGGGCTTCAACTGTCGAATTGTCATTTGGAAATCACCGTCTCTCAAATTTTCATAGAGCTACCCATCCTTGCTTACCAACCTGTCCAAAAGTTGAATGCTTGGAGGTTTGCCACGCCAGACTTACAAGATTCTACTAGTTTCCGCTCCACGCACATGAATTTATAACATCTCCCATCCAGGATAAGTTACCATACGTTTCGAGTTTCTGACGAAAGAAACCATGAGAACAGACATGCAGTAGCCTTCAGAAGAACAGCTACCTAATGGACATACAAACACCCAGAGTGCATGAGCCACAATTCAAATTGGCCGGCAAAGTAGTCACATGTAGTTGCATACATATGAACAGATATACATATTTAGCTATCAATCCAGATGATGAGAATCTAACCTTCGCTTCTGAATGGGAGAACATCATTCAAAGCAGTGTCCAGGCAGAGTCCTCACTATTGGTAGCCAAACTCTATCCAGTGCCCCTCCGCTCCTTCTAGAATTTCGTGAAAACATATCAAATGCCTGACTATTGATAAAGGAATATTCCTGCTTTCCATTTCAACATCATGCATAGTTCACCCGCTTTTCTTGTAAGAAAGGAATACTGTGGGCAAAATGTATAACGTAGGTTTCAAAGTCATAGAATGGCTAATTTACCACAGGAAAGCGAAAATTTTTGAGAGCAAGAACAACAGTTCTTTGAAAGAAAGTGGGATGATAGCTGCTCAAACAAGAACCAGGATGGAAATGAATTTGTAATATTCAATTTGGTTGTACATAAACCTCGAGCTTTCCATGTCAAGATTTCGATGTGTTAAGAGGGCGGGGTAGGTCACTGCTTACCCCTCAGTGATGACCTCCATCTTCTGAAGGTGTGAAAAGAGGGCTCCTCAAATGTAGTTAGGCAATACCTAAGAACTGGAATTCAAGGAACATTCACATGACAGTCGAGTGAGAACCATTGAATAAGGGTGCGAAAAAAAACTATGAAAAGCAAAGAATAATTTTTTTTTCTAATTTCGCCTGTAACAGTGATACGCTTTCTATCCCCGCACTGTCTAAATTCTTATTTCATTGCATACTGCTCCAAGAAGTGACTATCACTTGATTTTCAGGTGAATAGTTAAAATATTCCTTTAGTGTCGGTCATGTCAGTCATAGCGGTTATTGCCAGCTGGAACATAGAGCTAAGATCACAAGTCCTGTCATTTAATTTTTGGAGGCGAAAATTAAAAGCTGCTGAAAAGGATTCTTTCTAATGCTACCTGCTTTCGTATCAGGTGTAGAGATACGAAATCGTGTTTGAAGTTGTTCTACCACTATTGTGAGGAAAACTATACTAGTTCTTTTAGCGTTGGGCCAAAATTTCATCTCACTGCCACTTTGCCGTTGCATCCCGTCTGTTGCACGAAGCGGCAATCGGTATTTTCACAGGATTTCATTACAATACTGAGTGAACTCTGTAAATCTGCACGAGAGTTTCTCAAAGGGTCACGCCTAAAAAGCGTATATCTCTCCGAACTTGCACTTCTTAAAATTTCAGCGAAAGTTGAAATGTGTGCATGAAGGCAAATTTCACTTCAATGCTTTACCGGGATCGCATATGTTCCTTACAAACTACTGTCTGGACGAATTTATGCTTTTCTGACTAGTTAACCTACTTTTTATCTGAGGACTGACATTGCGTGAGGTGGCCTGAGGCGGCCTGAGGCAATTGACCCTCGTTGCCGACCACCACTGTATTACAAAAAAACACAATTACTTTAAGTTACACTATTAAAATGAACAACATTTTATTTATCATGTCTACTTTTTCAATGTGCAACTGGTGCTTTCCTTGTCATCTGCTCCTCCCAGTTTTGACCGTCAAATGTTGAATACCGAAGCTCTTTCACTGTTGCGGAATCTATGCAGTGTGGCATGATACCTAAACAAAAGATTCATTCGCGATAGTGTTTGTACTAGTATTTAGATGCTTTCCTTTGCTCCTGCACAAGACTAAAACTGATCTTTGAGAAGTTCCTCTTATAAGTCTAAAAACTGCACAAATTTGACCATCAAATGAGAAAAAACCGACGGAAAAGTCATGCGTCAAACACGCTTACTCCCTTAGTTTTACTCTTTTTGGTTTTCTCTTTGTGGTTCCTTTGAAAAACTCAATAACAAGAATTTTGCGGTGCTTGTTCTAGACATTCCAAACGCAGAGTAACTGAATCATCGAAGACACAGTACTTCTCCAGCGGAATTTGAAAGCGTCACTAACCGATGCATCCCGGATTTGACCTCGGCACATAAAATGACTGCACACCGCAGACTGAACAGAAACGATGTTGTGCTTTGTGAGTGTTAAATGTGTACGTCGTGAGACGTTCCTCTCCCTTCAAGAAAAAGAAATCATTTTACACATATAGAAATATCCCCTATCGGAATGGTTGCTGTTTCTTTGAAATTATTAAAAATTATTTTTTCTCACTCCTATTGGGTGGGATTCCTAGCAATCTCACTGCTTATACAGGGGGGGGGGGGGCATAAGTTATTGTACAACGTTTGCTCATTTATTTCTCTACCAGCAACACATGGATTATCCTGCTCTTTTGTCAAAACCCGGTTTTCCGGGAGGGTTTTGCTTTGGAGTAGTTGGACTTAGAACAAATTTTTGAAAAAAGCGGGTTGATGTGGAAATTTCTTACGAAAAATCCACCAAATCTCCAAAGTGGGGTTTACTGCTTAGATGCATCTTAAAGAGCAAAGAATGCTCTTCCTAAAAATATCCAGGTTTTCCGATAAAGATCGTTTGTGAGAGATGTCAGCGAGAAAAACCACGGGTACCCCATGCTCCCAGTGAAGGCCAAATTCCACCAATTCTCCTTTTGAGGAATCTTCTCACTGAAGACAAAACAATAAACAAAGTGTGGATGTGATTTGAAAACTAGAATAAAAATGCTACAAAATGGCTATGCATTCCCATCAAAAGGCTCAGATATAGGGCAACTGTGTCTCTCGGAATTTCAGGCTTGGTTTTCTCATCCAACCAACTTCTGGAACAGCCTCGCCCTGAGCTTTTATCAACACAGATCTTGAGTGGATTTTGCATATTCTTCTTGTAATCGTCGTTAGGAACACTAGATCATTTTTTATCCGACCTGAAAACGTTGTTAAGAACTGTTTTTGTGGCTGTTTTGCTCGGAAACTGCGGGCAGAGTCAGTGCATTTTGCGGCACCGAAAGTCTGCGCGGAAAGTTTCCGATGAATTTTTTTCGTTATCTTGGGAGTATGCAGAACATTTTTGTGATCAGAAGATAGAGCAAATCCAGCTCTATTTAGCATTGCCTAACACGGCAAAAACCATTTCACTACTACGGAGAAATAAGCCAGCAAACGTTGTACAATAACTTATGCCCCCCCCCCCCCCTGTATAAAGAGATCAACTACAGAACACGACTTTCACAGCGAAATACTCACTCAAGGTAGGACTAAGAATAATTTCTTTTCGAAACGAAATGAGTCGATACAAACGAGGAACCAACAACATGTTGGCGAAAGCGGTAAACTAGTGACCTCCGACCTTGGTGACCTTTGCGCGGTTGGAAAGCTGGAAGTAACTGGTCTTTTTTAATGCCTTCCACTTGACGAAAGTATGACAGTAGTTAGGCCTGCTGCCAAGACGTGAGCTCACCGAAGATTTGCATGCTGTGAATCTCTTTTCGACATATTTTTTGAAAGAGCTGAGATGCATATAATCATTATAGGGCATTTTGAGCGAGATCTTTAGGGAACCAGGTGTTAGTGAATAAGCCTTTGCAAAGAGACCTCTCTTGCTGTTCAATTTTACCCATTGTTTTAATTTGTTTATCCAGTTGATTAACTTCAGTTATAGGCTTCTCGCCTTTGGGCGGCAAGAAGAGCCAATGTGTCATTTCTAAGAATATGGCTACAGAAGGATGCAAATTCTACTCGAGACGTTGCTGTGCACATTTGATAAAAAAATGTAATGGTGTCGGGGACGCACCGTACCTGTAACAATGTGAACTTGTCCTTGGTTACAATGTAGTGGTCGTTCGACTTCTTCCTGCATATAGAGCAGCTGGAAATAAACGAGAACAATTTGAGCAAATACACGCGAGAACCATGTTTGTCATCATCATTATTATTAAAAACTTTCGCTAATTCGAGAAATTTCCTTACTTGCACTTGATACATTCCAATGTTTCAGGAGCCTGTAGCGTCCATTTAACAGCTCCACAATGGCACGAGCCTTCGTGAATAACATCTTTCGAACACATATCTTCAGAGAGAAAATTTAAAAAGAAGTAGAACTAGGATTTCACTGAAAGTTATCGCTATCACGCGATAAACGTAAGTCAATTTTTTTCTTTGAAGATACGCGATTTAAACTGCACCAACTTTGCACTTTCCAGCAGAAAATTTTAGAGCAAGAAAAAAATCGTGGGAAAATGAGAGCTTTGCTAATATATTAATGGCTGTGCGTGTATCTCCCGCGACACGAGCTTTTCGCAATGCATTAGACCCGCATTTGAATTTTGTCTTGCACTTTTTTTCTCCCCAGTCAACACTCGTGCTTGAATTTCGCGCGCATCGCATTTCTCATTGCATTATTTCTTGCATTTTTTTCGCGATTAATCAGTTTTGGATTGTCTTTTTGATTTCTTGTTCGAATTTCGCGTCAGTTCATTTCGCATTGCATTTCTCTTGCATTTTTACTATGACCCAATTGTTTTGGGTCTTCTTTTTGGATTCTTGCTTGAAATTTGTGCGCAATACATTCCTCATTGCATTATTTTTTTGCATTTTTTCGCAATGCAATATTTCGTCCTGTTTTCGTGTACAAATGTCCACCTTCAAAAATCTTGTGTTCCAAGTTTCAAGCTGGACGGGGTAGGTGGTGCATAGCGGCTACAGCATGGCCCACGTCCGAAGGTGTCCTCCTTGACTTGTGTCTTAAGCTTCTGGCGGACGAGATGTCTTCTTACAATAGGGCACTCGCCCAGTTGCTGCTGACAGCCTCAGCGATGAAGACACGAAGTATTGCAGTACGAAAAAGC
>KN728491.1:4969-16383 GCA_000816745.1 Ancylostoma duodenale
ATGTGCTAAATAAGTAGAGGTTTTGTAATCATCCGACGATGTTGTTTTTGGAATTTTTTTTTTGTTTTTCAAGGATAACTGGATTTAGGCTGGTGATGACTATGCAGTAATTATCGGATTACGGTTGTCAGCACGCTTTTTATAGTTATGCCGACGCAGTTTTGAATCACGTAGTGTGAGTATTCAAAATGGTAATACTGAAGGTTCCTGCAGCTCTCTCATTCTCAATTATTGTTGTTCTTTTCTGGATTTAGCCATGCTCAAAGCCGGTATGCACGAAGGAAAATGGCTAGCTTAAACTCACAATGACATGGTTCCTATGAACGTTCCACTTGATGTGAGCCTTCGCGATTCTGTTCATCTGCACAGCAAGATCGTTCTCATTCTTCATGGAATGGATTATAGCTCCCAAACCACACATGTAAACGGAAGCATGACGCCTTGAAAACAAACTTGTATGGAGAAATCCGTTGTGGAAAGCTTGAAATTGTTTACCTTAGTTCAATTGCATTCATAAGGGATGAATCAGGGATTGCTCGAAATTGTGGCCAAATCTGCTTGTATTGAGGATACTCGGAGAACATCCTGAAAGGTTATGATGAACCATTTAAACGTAAACATTTGATCCTCGCACATTCAATCATGGATGGCAAGCCTGTACCAGTATTCTCGAACGCTTTCGAAAGATTGTGACTTTCCTTTACTAAAGTGCATGATTTCTTCAAGTAAAAAATCAGTAAATTTTGTTGGAGTGACATGTCACAATTACTGATGAAGAGCAGTGGTAAGGATGATAGGAAAAATCGCATTTCGTTCGGGCGGGAAGCTTAGAACCTTCCCGAAGGCATTCATGAATATGGACCCTGGTGCTCTTCGTTCTGACCAACAGAACCTGATGAACTTCTAGGAGGCAGCGACAGCAAATGCATCCACAGCATTATACTTACTTCACAAGAATCTTGAGTCCCATTTTCACAGGGTTAAGCTCCATTTTCGTGAATGTCTCAATGATGATGCTCCTTTGCTTGTCTGCAAGCCTGTTGACCTGCTGCCGCGTTAGCTTTGCTGGAAACCAATAACTCATGTGGGAGCAGTTTGTTAAAGTGCGAATGATTTGTGAGGACCAACATGTTTCGTCACTTTCTCCTTGGATTGATTCGCAACGCTCCACATGCATTTTGTTGGTGTGAATTGCAGGAATAGTAGGCTTCGCTTTCAGTTCCGTCTCCATGTTCATCAGAAGCACTTTTGATCTGCTGCTGCCGACGGAATCCAATGCTCGTCGTGGCACCTTGCTGCTAAAATCTTTCTTGTGCACTTCCTGCTCTCCACAACTCTCGTGATATCCGCGATACATTGGCTGTTTATTGAATCAGTGCCTGAAATGGATTCATTAGTTGAGATGGGGCAGTCGAAACTGTTGCATTTTTCTGCAACATGCAGCACGAACGAAGCTCTTCATACGCATAGGAGGAGATGACCAGGGATAGAAAAAATGGCATCGGATCCCAGGAAAGTGGCAGCCCCTTTCCGGATGTTGGCCACCACACCTGCTTAATCGCATTATGCCTATGACTTGGTTTATTGGACTCTGCAAGCTAGCTGGTGATCTCTGTCTAGGTATAGGATGTCTGATTATGAACTTCCTTGGATCTACCAAGAAATGTTTTGGAAATGTTTGTAAACGTGATCTTGTATGAATTTTCATGTACATATGTAGGATCTTGAGTGGACAATATCGACTCGTTCGAAAGGAAGTCATTATCTTAGTGGCTGGCTCTGATTTTGTTTTGACCTAATATCATCAATTGCATAGAAACATTAAGTTGATACAATTTTTTTCTCGCTGACTTAATTTTTTCCACAAATTGATTAAACTATAACCTCAATCGGTGAAATTTCTGAGATCAGTAGAGATTACTATTTATTTTATGAGCACGTTCGTGGCACCCTGTGCTCAGAACACGTGGAGCTGTGAAGCGAGGAAGACTGCCTACGGCAAAATTTCTAAAGAATATGATAGGAGGTAAAACGTTCGTCAGCTAAATTTTACAAATT
The DNA here is from genome assembly GCA_000816745.1 of Ancylostoma duodenale. Lineage (NCBI taxonomy): Eukaryota > Metazoa > Nematoda > Chromadorea > Rhabditida > Ancylostomatidae > Ancylostoma > Ancylostoma duodenale. The sequence goes on from KN728491.1 coordinate 7,028, forward strand.
TAAGGCAAGTCCTGGAAGCAGATTTCCGCCGATTTGGGCAGTGCAGAAACTGAGCCTTTAGCCATCTCGAGCATGTTTTTAGCGGAGTGTGAGCGACTTTCTAGTCCAAATCGCAGCTGTAAATAAAGCTTAGTGTACTGCTCTGAATCGGCTGCGGATTGGATGGTCATACAAGAGTTCAAGGAAAAGAAAAACAAAGAAAATGTTTCGAAAAGTGTTTGTATGCATCTTTTTAGAATGGAAAGCGTTGAGCCAGAGCTCAACAGTGGAATCGGCAGTGGCCTCTAGAACGAGTGCAAATGAGGTGTTTCGAAACAAATTACTTTTGGTCTCAGTCGAAGAACACGCGAAAAATGGAAAATTGAAAATGTGAAGCTCGTTAATCTTCGGGTATCTCTTGCCTCCTAGCTTTAATGAACGTCTTTTAAATCCACCTAAAAATAGAGCAGGATTCGCTTTACATGTCCGTTACCATATCTGGTTGTTGTATGACATCTAATGAGAATCGCACACTTTGAGAAAAAAAAAAACGGCAGAACTTTTGCACCATCCTAATATTTGGAGACTCCGGCATAATTATTCTTCGGAGGTCCAGCTTCCTTGAACGCAGTGTTCAAGCAAAGTCTTTATTGTAAGTATCCGGAGCGGATCTAGGGCTTGGCCCGCCCCTCGAGGATTCCTTAAAAACATCGCGTCCAGGATTATCCAAGAAAATATGCAGAAAGTCGCTGTGAATGCGCATTCTGTTTACATTGATTTTTGTGTGCTTCTATGTTTGTAAACATCTGTCAATTGCTCATAAACAAAGCTTTTTTGAGTCATACATATAGTATACATATATCTATCTTGGTTCGATGTAATCAGCATGTTTTTGTAAAATACTGATGTTGTTAGTACCTTGGTACCACCTTCACTTTCCACCAGGAACTCGTTCACATCTTAACTTTCACGTTCTTAAAAGTTCACGTTTTGAGATTTCTGAAGGTCTGGGCTATTGGACAGGTCAATACTACCGTATACTATTCTAATCAGCTCGTCAAGGCAAGATGCTGGAATGGAGAAATTACATTTTTACTTGGACATCGCACTTAAGATCTGTGTAACCCTTACTGGGTACACCCGAGGTTTTCACGTAGCGTTCAGAGCAACTGATTATTGGATTAGTTTGGCTTGCGGAATGGCTTTACAAAAACGTTCAGAAATTCTTGACGAGCCCTGATCACTCTTCGTTCTTTGATGTGCTTTCATTTGCAGATGTTGATGTTGTCAAGCGGGTGGAACCAACAACCAGTTCATCCTCGATCTCTTCAGGTGTTCATTTCAACATTCTTATCAAGAACTTTCTTAGGTTTTATTTTTAAAGTGTACTCCTTTTTTCAGAGGTGATCCCTGCTCGAGAAGACGAAGATTTGCTCAGCGACGCCGCATCGTTACGTGCGAAAATGCTGAAATTCAGTGAAGATTTAGAAGCAGCAATTAGGCGGCGCAAAGAGACTGACGCGGAGTGCAGAAGACTCGCCGAGTATGAGCCTTTATAGGTTAACATTGACTCCCATTCACTCATAATTAGTTATATATACTTGCATCTCTTCACTGGTCTGTTTTCAGGTTTCAGTATTAGAATTCCATAACATGACTACTCTTGTGTATGATGCCTTCTATTTGCTGTGAAATGTGATCGTCAACATATTGTTAATTTCAATGAATCTTTCATTTTTCTTGATTTTTTTTTTGTGCAAAAATGTTACTGCTTGGACTTATGTGGAAAATAGAAGTGAGTCTTCGTGAATCTTAAAGAACAATGTACAGTATCTCTCATTCATCATTTGACCACAATCTATGGCGAAGCAGTGAATCCCTCAGCAGTGAATTTCAATGAATGAGTGCACAAACGTTAATGTAAGCAACGAAACAATTTAACACATTGCGGGCTGAGCGTACTTTGTATGGGTGGCCAATTAATGTTTGTGCTCTGGTCGGTCCAATCCGATTTGTTGTTTCCTGTGTTTAATAATGTAATCCTAGAAAAGGAACGTCAGAAAAAATGCAATTTTCGACATAAAAGCATGACATGATATAACATCTCCATCACATCTGGAGACGAAAGGTTGTAAAGCACCATGTACATCACGTGGTCCACAATGAGTTAAAAGAAGCCTATCTGGACCACCATTAGCGTAATGAGGAGCGCTTCTCCAAAATCCTTCAGCGGCAGGAGTAGAACTCATGTGTAATATCTGTTCTTCACACGGTGGCATAAAAGGACGTCAGCCAGTAATTACAGGCCATAAAAACAGCTCGAGGGTATACGGGGTGCGCAATAAGTTCTTGCACAACATATTTACTACCACCGTAGCAGCGGAATTGAACGCAATGGCACGACCTCTATGGCAGCACTAAATCAACTCAATAGTAACTCATATAACTTAGCAGATCAGGAATATGTTGCCAGTTGATTTTATAATAGCTCAAAGTTGAGTGGGAGGTGCACCCGTCACGGGACGGGGCAACGTTGTCATCTTAGGACTGGAGCCATTCTTCAGGATAGAGCTGTTCTATTCCCATCAGAAAAATGGAGTAGATGTAAAAAGCGTTGCAGAATTCCGGAGCGAGAACGAAATTCCGTTTTTGCTCTTCCTTCAAGAATTTCGTCATTTTCGTTTTTGAAAAGATGCCCGGTCAGTACGGGTGAAGGAGAAGAGGTGCGCTCGGATAGTTCTCGCACCTCTCTCACACCTTACTCGCACCTCTAATTGCGGGTGTCTTGTAGGAGCTGCTGCTACCGACTCTTGCCGCTACCGACGTCGCGCAACGCACGCGGCGAAGTGTATTCAGGGGGAGGCGGCAATGAGGTACCCACACCTGTACCGCCACCCGCAATTAGTGGGTGCGGCGTCCATTAAGTGCCAGCTCATGAGCTGCGCTGCCGCTGGCAGCTCCTTCAGCAGCCTTGCGCTGCGTGCGTCCCCGACTCCGCCCATCCCCACAGGTTTCGCGGGCGACGATCGCAACGCCGCAACGCGACAAAAGCTGAAAATGGGCAAATAGAGGCGAAAATCGTCCGGAAAAAGGGATAGGATAGGGACAGTCAATAAAAAAAAGCAAATTTTCAGGATTTCTATGTTTTTGCAGCGATTTCTACAGGAAACTGCAAATTTTCATTAGGGCTACGTCACCGAGGAAACGGTTCAAGAATTCTTCTGCAAATATCTCCATATTATTAAATATACATAAGGACATATACAGGGCCAGAGGTAGTTATTGTATAACGTTTGCCGGATTATTCCTCTGCAGTAGTGATATGTTTCCCGCCATGCTAGGTTACACTTGAAAGAGCTAGATTTGCTCTATTTTCTGATCACTAACCAGCCCTGGAGACTTGCGAGATAGGAAAAAGATTTATTGGAAACTTCTTGTGCGCATTTTCGGTGCCGCTAAATGCACTGATTAAGCCCAAAGTGTTGGAGCAAAGCAGCTAGAAAAAAACAGTCTTTAGCAACAATGTTGGGTGGGATGAAAAAATGAAGACGTTTATGAAATGTTTTTCAAAATTCAAAATCCAGTCAGAAGTGGTGTTGATACCGCACGAATCCTGTATTAAATCTTCATGAAATCCTGTATAAACTTTGTATTAAGATTACTGATACTGATCTTCCTTCAATTAGGAAATATTGCTCCGGAATCCTCTGGAACATAAATTCACCCTTCGGTTTGAGGATTTAGGGCTAAACACTGGTTCAAAGAATACAAAACAGTCTGCCTTTAAACCACGTAACCAATGTTCCTCGCACGAACTTGTCTTAACTTCTTTGTTCACTATGGGGAATTAGGTTTTTCGCTAGGTCAATCAAAGGAAACTTTATAATTTTTTCTGCTAGGAGTGGTTTGCTCTGAACTCTGATAACAGTAAGTATTGAATTCATTTATTTTTCTTCGTTTCTTAGCAAATTTTCGCTTCATATCTTCTTTAGTTGTAGAAAAATCAATGCGGTAGAGAAACACATTCGGTGGCGTTCGAGTGACATCATATCCCGTAACCACGCTTCCAGGCATTGAGGATGTCTGCGAGGCATTTCTGACTCCTCAGCAGCTGGGTGCGAACATCATTCAATTACAGTGCCGGCCAAAATTATATAGCCTTTTCAACATTCCGCCATAACTTCAGCTAACGTAGAGATTAGAAGTTCAAATTTCTATGATAGCTGTGTACTCTCAAGCATGATGGAAAAATGTTAAAATCCAGCCATTCCGTGTGCGATTTTTTTAAGCAAAAATTTAAATTTTTTCATTTTTAAGGGCTCAAGTCTGTAATTTGGTGGTCTCCATAAACGGACACAAAATGGCTTCTATAGATGAAAACTGACAGCGAGTGAATGTATTGTAGTAGAAGGTCTCAACTCTAGTAGAAAATGTGCGTTAGCGGACCACTGACTACGATATGCCAGGTCTACTTGAGGTCAATCTGACAGTTACACGTCGTAAGTGTTCTCGCCAAAATAGCTAATTCTTTCTTCCCCAATTTGGGATCAACTCTGATTCCTGTGACTCTTCGTATCAAACTGAACATGTTCGCCCGTACTGAGACCCAGAGCTCTTACAAACTCTCCAAATAATAACGATGTTCGCGATGCACCCGGTAGTGCATACCACGAGAAAAATTTGAATTTTTCTCTTGCTCGAGCAGCAACATTTCCACAGAGTTTCATGGAGGGCAAAGATGTGCTAGGACTCGTGAAACATCGGTGTGTACAAGTAGCCCCATGTCGCTCCAAGTTTGATGGAGTTGGACGATCTGAAATGGGAGGTGATAAATACTACCACGAGCACATTTGCGTCGTTGGTCCAGACATGGCATTTCACAGTTCATCTGAGGGCTCCTACTATTAATACGTCTTTCTTTAGCCTTTCTGATTAGGCAAGAACAGAATGGGCCTATTTTTGCAAAAACCACGGTAAGACTTTTCGCTCCTGTGTTGTGTCATGAACTCCCCATATTTTCAGAAGATCTTATCCAGTTGAATCCAAAAGACTGGAGTTCTACTGTCTGTTCTAATATTGTGGGATTCCTAACGCATCTTTACCCATCATGAAATCCCGTGAGAATCCTGTTGCTCCAGCAAGAAAAAATCCAAAATTCTTTTTTCGTGGTATACACTACCGGGTGCGTCGCGAACATCGGTGTTATTTGGAGAGTTCGGAAGAGCTGCGGGTCTCAGTACGGGCGAACATGTTCAATTTGATGCAAGGACTCACAGAAGTCAGCTGTGACATCAATTTGGGGAAGAAAGAATTGGCTAGGTTGGCGAAAACAATTATGAGCGGTTAATGTTAGATTGACCTCAAGCGGGCCTGGTATATCATAATCAATGGTCCGCAAGCGCACAAATTCTACTAGGATTGAGTCTATTCTACTATATTACATGCATTCATAGTCAGTTTCCTTCTATAAAAACCATTTTGTGTTCGTTTATGGAGACCACAAAATCACAGATTTGGGGCCCTGATAATAAAATTTTTTTTCCTAAAAAAATCGCCCACTTAATTGAGAGTATACAGCTATCATAAAAATTTGAACTTCAAAGCTCTACGTTAGCAGAAGTTATGATGGAATGTTGAAAAGGCTATATAATTTTGGCCGGCACTGTAAGTGGCTAGAGAACGCGCATAAACAAGAGCGACTTGAAACACAATAACTTAATCTAGCGCAGCTTCACGCGTGAACTGATCCATTCATGAAGATAATCACAGTGGGAATAAGAACTACTAGCTAAACCTAATCTTAATTTTTTTTAGATGTAGATTAAACTGAATTTAATTCTAACTTGGATTTAACTAGTCTTACTGGTTCAATTTGAATGGAACTCTTGCTAAATACTTTGTGTTCGGTACTAAATCGCACTGAAATGCTTTTCCTGTAGCGGTATTCATGAACGTCGGCAGGAAGGTTTTAGCCTACCCGCCGGGTGGACGAGTTTCACGGGTAAAAAATTTGTATTCATGAAACCGGCGGGTAACTTCCCGGCCTACCCGGCGGGTGCACGGGAAGGTTCCCGCTTACCCGACCATCTAGGCCTCGGGAAGTTCTACCCGTTGGTGGATTTCCGCGACATTTTTTAATATTATTTTATTTCACTTGCGAATCTTGACTTAATAATACATTCTTAAGGTTCAGAAGAGTTTTGTGTTGCTTCCCACTTAGCTAATTGAATGATGTCTCCATTTCTTGCTTATTTGTTTCCACTGCCCGAACAATATTTCTTTTTATTTTCAAATATACGTGTCACTTAATTGCTCACTGCCCTTGATTCACCCGAAAACGCAATCTACGCAAAAAAAAAACCGCGGGCGCTATTTCACATTAAAGATCCCAAAATCTTCAAAAAAAATCGTCGAAACTTGGCATGGGAGTATTTGAGGTGCTTAACACAAATATCGTATTCATTTTGTAGCGTCCATTTTGTAGGGTTAGGATAGGGTTACTGCGGATACGGTGCCTCGTGGAATCCTCTTAGATTTTGCCTAGAGAGGTTGTTTTAGGCGCTTATCACGATTATCCCCATTATTGTGCATGTCACCTTCGTTTTCTCCTTGAAATCGAAAAATCCTCTAAGTTTACCACCACACACCCATCGTAACCCTATAAAAATGGGGTTACGGTACGAAATGGATTCGATATTCGTATTCAGCACCTCAAAGAACTATACCAAGTTTCGAAAGGAATAATTTCGAAAATTTTGGGGTCCAAATGTGGAATAGTGTCAAATCGCGAGCTAATGATTTCCCACCATTGGATTCAGTTTTTTCTTTGTTTTTCCTGCCGTTCTACTCTCTCCCTTTTACTTGCACTTTTGAGAGTGGTAGTGTCTGAAAATATATGCTTCATGATCTTACATAGCATTTCTTTTCAGCTGAAGTTTCTCAGCCTAGGATACGTAGGGGAGGGATTTAAGATTACTTTGTGAGAGTATTTCTCCTTATTAAACATACTGGGTGATATTGTTCCTTTGGGTCCTTTCGTTTCCCAAAATTCAGCCGTTTCTCCCACATTTCTAGAAAGTTTGGTTTAGGGAGCCTTCCATGTTTGCATTATGGCGGATTCTGCAACGCTATGAAGGTCTCGTCCTGCGAGCTAGCAATGCAATACAAAAACAAAGCTAGAATGTGAACAGTGGAGTTGGCGAAGGAGAAAAAACAGAAAAGCACAAGAAAAAAAACCGCGATGTATACGTTGTTGAGGATGAAAAACAGAAAAAGAGCTAGTAATAGGGATCCCTCATGTTTTACTAGTTAGAATCTTACATGAAGACCCGCTTCTTGAAAGGAAAAAGAGAAAAAACAACGTTTTGCCGGTGAATTCTCCGTAGAATAATAACCGTTCGAAAACCTTCATTTTGCGCCCTGCACCTCGAAACTCGGCGGTGTCTACCAATCTAATCCATGCGTTGCGGTCTTCTCGCTTCCCGGTCGTTCATGAATACAAATTTTACCCGTACGGGTGGCTAGGAAGGTTCACGCCGGGAACTGGCGGCAGCGGGTACCCGTCACGCCCCTTCCCGTTCCCGCGCGTTCATGAATACCAGCACTGGCTTCACTTTTCCGCATTTCCTCCAGTAAGAGCAATTTCCTCTTCGTAGGGCGCAAGCCGACGCAAACGCGGCGCGCGCCGCACGCGGCGAAGTGGGCGGAGTCGGAGTCGCACGCAGCGCAAGGCTCCTGCAGGAGCTGCCAGCGATAGCGCAGCTCATGAGCTGGCACCTACTCTGAACTTTCGTACCACGGTGGGCCCACCGTTATCCCATGGTTGATATACGGCATGTCAACCGTGGGCAAATGGAGGACCCACCACGGGCTATTCGCGGGCCCACCGTAGGCTAACTGGGGAGCTTTCGAGGGCAAATCGGTGTTTTTTCGTGGGGAAACCGGGGGAATTCAGTGGGGAAACGGGGTGTTTTCCGTGGGGAAACCGGGGAGTTTCCGTGGGGAAACCGGGGGATTTCATGGGGAAAATAGGGGCACTTCTGGGGGCAATTCGGGGCACTTCCGGGGACAAATCGGGGAACTTCTGGGGGCAAATCGGGGCACTTCTGGGGGCAATTTGGGGCACTTCCGGGGGCAATTTGGGGCACTTCTAGGGGCAAGTCGGGGCACTTCTGGGGGCTAATCGAGGCACTTCTGGGGGCTAATCGAGGCACTTCTAGGAGCAAATCGGGGGGAGCTATTCTGTGTTTTCTCCACATTACTGTTATGTATTGATCACTTTCTTCTGCACAAATCTAGATGGTAGAAGGTATATTTATGGCAAAAACGGAATCACGTCAGTGTATCACAACGACAGGAGAAAGCAATGGAGACCGTTCCAACAAAACAATAGACAATTATGAGAACAAAGAAATTAGGAATGACATATCTGTAAGCAAATAACAAGGCAATGTTCATCATTGCTACAAAACAATAGACGACAACTATGAGAACAAAGAAATCAAGAATAACATCTCTGCGAGCACATAACAACGCAATGTCCATCATTGCTACAAAACTAACAAACACACAAAACAAGAATTTCTGAATGTCAATGAGAAATCAAAAAGAACATAACAGATCTTACTAATACAGGAATAAAACAGGGATCCTGATCAAGATGAGGTTAACAGAACTATAAAAATGTCGCCTTCCGGAAACGATAACGAAAAGGAACGAGTATCGAGACGCTTCTGCTGGCCTTCAACATCGGCGACGCTCCCATCAAAAGCCAGCTAACTGAAGTAGGTGGTTAAGAAAGTGTCTTTGAAGTGATGACTGCTTTTTCAGCAAAACACAGTCATACGAATAAGGTTCCATACTAACCGCAACGTGGGTCTCTTACTGGCAGTTAGAGTAAGGAACAAGAATAAAGGAAGTTATGCCTGCCGGCACTGGAATTCAAGAATCAAGCGGCCGCGTGACATGACGTGAGACAGCTATCGATTGAAAAAGGTTGCTGAAAATGGCGGGAAAACAGGGGTCTAATCGAGGCGATGGGGTCAGGGTGGGCTAAACGAGGGCAAAGTGTCGGCCATCAGTGGGCAAACCGAGGGCGAAGGAGGGAAGAGGAAGATGTGGGATAACGGTGGGCAAATGGTGGGCAAATGGTGGTTCCACCGTGAGAATGGAGAGATGGTGGGTTACAGTGGGCAAACAGTGGGCAAACGGAGGTTCCATCGTGGGGGACGGACGAGTTTTGAGGGCGCATCGTGGAAGTGAAAACAATGGCGGGCTGACGGTGGGATAAGTGAGGGCGGACACCATATTTGAGGGCCCACCGTCGGCTTTGGGGGCAGCCCGAGGTAATGGGGGGGCCACCGCGGGGGGGAAGGATA
>KN728492.1:0-13824 GCA_000816745.1 Ancylostoma duodenale
AAAAGATCGACGAAAAAAAAATTGAGATCTGCGCAGAGATACGTATGGGGCTGAACAGACACCGCGTTCACAGACTATTATCCTTAAGAATTCTTTAGAGAAATATTCCAGAACGGGGTTCCTACCAAAAAAAAAAGCTTCTGGTGCGCGCTCATCTTGAAAAAGTCTTTCGGGGCAAAAGTGGAACATCTTTGCTATTCTGAACAAGTGATGAGCAGAAAACCATTTGCTCCAGTACTAATATTCGTAACTGTGCCCAATCCTACTGCCACACTTCAATATTGTGTGTTTTTTTTTTACTCTGCAGGGGTAACAGTAAGTGTGGGCAAGAAATGGCAGAGATACCCATGTTAGGTTAGATAAGAAGTTCTGTCACGCTTTTTATCTACATTTCTAATGCCTAACAGGGTGAAGATTAGATGACTCAACGAGTGCTCTGAAGTTTTAACCTTTGCCGTATCGCTGTCACCTTTTTAATATTAGTGATGTCGGAACCGTACGAGCTACGGGGTTCTCACATTCCATGATATGTAGATGAATTTGGTCGAGAACTGTCCCTAATAGGACTTCTAGGAGGGAGTTGTCATTGTATAATAAGAGAGAGCGGCTACTAAGAATAAAACAAAGGTGCCAGCGCAGGGCGGACTATTTGTGGTGAATCGCTTAGAATGCCGTTGAAAGTGTTACAAGAGAAGAAGTAAATTATTCGAGATTCGCAGAGGATACCGTAGGGGTTACCACAGGGTTGCTTACGGGACAACGGCACCCAGTAACGAGAGGATACCCGTCCTATACATCTCATGAACTTGGCGTCATCGGAGTGGAATGCTCGAAACGAGAGGAAGTTTATCTGCTGAATGGGAATGTTTTTCAAACTGCAAATACGAACCTTCGTGAAACTCAAGACCTTCAGTGGGAAATTCTATTCTAGCCAGCATATGGCAAAACCGAACTCTGTCTAATTGCGTAATTCACAGAACCTCCCTAAGCTGCTGCTCCACTGACACTGGGAGCTAACAGCTGCTGTCCTACTGACACTGGAGCTGACTAGTCGGAGCTTTACTAAAATTCAACTGAAAATTCTGGCGCTAGTAGCAAATGAAATGCTAGACGATTCAGCGCTGCACAAAACCAAGCGGAAAAATTATTGAAGAGCTTTGTCGAGGAACGTTATTTCTAGAAAAGCTTTACTAGGGCAACCCCATCATTGCTAAACTGTTATGCTTATGTATGAAGCAATTTTAGATGTATATGTCAAGAATTTTCTAATAAGGCGAGCATAGTCAAAACAAAAACATTTCAAGTAATTTCTATTTAATTTCTCATGAAGTGTCTCTCTAGAATGTTCGCTGGTTCTGGCATTGATTAAGACTAATATGGAATTTCGATGACAGCATTTACTACATCAGCCGAAGAAGTGTCACTATTGGAGGGTAAACGATGATTTTCCGGCAAATAACTATTATTTACTCGTCTCTACTTTGGTTCCTGCGCACTTTGAGTGAAGTTAATGACTCGTCAAAAAAGGGGTTCAATATGTTTCAAATTTTGGCCGGGCATATTACCCTTAGATGCCAAACACCCACGTAGTGGCATTACATTTGAACGCCACGCCGACGTCTAAGATAACATTTTCCGGCATAGTTCTAGATTTCAACACTTGTCCAACCTCAAAAATCCGACCTGCATCCGAAAGTGCCGAAAACAACTTCAGTCCATTCTCAAAGGTCTCAACAAAATCCGTGATATTTCGGATCTGGTCTATAGCAGCAACGCCTACTTCTGAAGCTATGGCGAAACTTGCTGTGGTACTTGATATCGACTTGTTCCGTTTCCTTTCCATTTTGCGGATAACTGGATAAGGCAAACGTAGCACATCCTGCCGAACCACACCCCCATAAAAAAGGAAGGCAGGCATTGAGATGGCTAGAATAAAGCCCTACCCCCCCCCCCCCCGCACAATTTTTTTGGACTTTTCGAATGTCATTGTTTTCCTTCATTTATCTCATATGGAATTTGGCTTGTTCCGTATCCAGCCTTGCTGGGGTTTGACCGTGGGAAAGAGCCTTCACAATTTTCAGTCTTTTCAAGTGTCATTGGTTTTTTTTCTATTCCTCTCGTATTCACGTCAACTCACATAAAAAAATTGGGTTCATTCTCATACACACCCCATACATAGGGAAACAGGGAAAGGAAAACTGCTCAAAAAACCACAAAACAACATGGAAACAACAAAAAGTGGTTGTCATCGATTGTCGCCATACACATAATGCACTCGATTCTGAATATTGGTCCGTAGACTGTGCATCCACTTCTCAGGATAGTCGGTATGTGAAAAGTTGCCCATTCCTTCAACTTCCTTCAGCCATATTCGTCCCCATTCACCGAGATGTACGTCTCGATAGTGCCTGATACAACATAGAAATACCTTGACACTTGAAGCACATATTTCTACCTATCACTGTACTTTGTATGAGGTCAAAGAAAATTTTAGTAACCTTTTTCGATGAGATGGAAATGATATCTCATTATCTAAGCCATAAACTGATGCCCAAAGGCCTTGTGGTTCAGCTTCGTTCCGATTAGTGGGTAAAAATTCCTATGTGCATACCTGACCACGCCATCTTCTGGATTGACTCCATGTAATCGGTATGCATCGGTGAATTGGTCAACGTAGTGCACATTCATAATTAGAACCTGAAAAAACTCATCGCTACCAGTAGTGCCTAATATTCATTCCATTTGCTTTTCTTCTCTTGGGAATTTTTCGGCTTTGCAAGATTTCGAAGACTATTGGAGTTGTGACAGTGATGAAACGAACGACCTGACTAACGTCTGCGGCAGAACAATCAGGTTCATGAAAAAAATCCCAGTATGTGCATTTCTTTCAGTCTTTGAGTCATACACAATTACAAGCACATTTTTCACCATACATAGAGGTCAGTATTTTACTAGTCTGACTGTCAATCACTATCTTATTCCAATTTTCGTAACTCCTTGGGAGCAGTTCCGAATAATGTTGAATAACATTCCAGATTACAGTAAAAGTGAAAGTATGTGTCAAGTATCCTAGGATCCGGTACAATCTACCATAAGTGAGGGATTTTACGTATTTTGATTAGCAGAGAGACCAAATACGTAGTGGTAGTGGGTGCAAAGTTTATTCGAGATTTAAAAATTTTATGAGAAAAACTGTGGCCTTTTGAAAGAATGGGAAAAAAGATATAAAATTGCGAGATAATGTTATGAAGCAATCGCAATCGCAGCGGAGACTTGCACGGCTCAGCCACAGGACCATATATGTATTCATTTCCTAGGAAGACCTTAGAGCTAACCAAAGCTGAATTTTCTTCAGAGAAGTAGGTTAGCATCTAACTGTTTTAGGTCTGATATCCTCTCCGTGATTTTGATAATAGCCGCAGAACAGCTGCAAGAATGCTTGTTTTCAGTAACCTTTTCCGGATCAACTATACATTTAGCAGTATGGCCGGGCGGTCCAACGTGTGAAGTGTTGTGGTATCGAGCCGTTGGCATCCAGGTAGCGACCTGGAATAACATTTCCAATAAACGGAGTGGAACAATGAGGCAAAGCGTTTTTTTTCTTTTTGAGTAAAAAAACTTTTTCACAGCGTGAAACTATTTGAAGGCACTGATCTTTATACTATTCATTGTCTCAGACGAAGAAATAATCGTAGTTGTTGCCTTTTCTATTGGAGCTATCCTCTTCAAATTGAAAAACTAATCTTGGTAGTTAGGAGGCATATTCTCACCTGCTTTTTATTCATGTACTTCACTGGCATCGACTCATTCTTGAGGATCCATCGTTGCCGAAATTGAATGCCACCAATAGATGAATCGGATATATTCCTTAACAAACAAATAGAGTGACTATTACTCATGTAAATATTATATATTCAAGCTCTCAAATTACAAAATTCGTCTGGAGGCCTATGTACATCTGCAAATGAGATGTACTAATGCACCTTGTACCTTGGAACTGCACAGAAATTTTTTTTTTCAAAAATCGACTCCAAGGGCTGTTTCTTTTCTGTATTCTCTATCTTTCCCTATCTGTCTGTTTTGACACAAGAAAGAAGTTTCTGGTTCTCTCTAAAAACATAGTAATTAGGTGATGATAGTTGTGCAGGGGCATGATTTTGTTAGGTCACCGCCTCTACGTACCTGAGATAATCAGCTAACGTCCCATGATACTGGGTAGGTGTGAGACGCTCATCAAGGTCGACAAACGCCACCCACTGGGAATGTCCTTTAGCCCTGGTTAAACATTCCTGAAAATTTCTCATAATATTTATTCATCCAAATGTACTATAATATGTGATGTGGTATAGAGCGCATACCTGGAGCTCCACAACTTGCCATTCGTCGTCCTTTCTCTGAAAGCGGTCATGAAGCACAACGACCTCTACTTCGCCAGTACGAATATAGTCGTCCAAGAGAATTCGACTGTATTCGTCGATGTTCTTGATGTAGACGTAAAAATGTGTAGCTCCCTAAAAGAATGGGTGGCGAAGGAGGTCATTAGCAAATACTCGATTTCCAGGATGTCAGATCCAGCGCCGGATTCATGAATGCTCCCAGGTAAATTCTAACCTTCCCGCTCGTCTGGAATGGACGAGTATCACGGAAAAACTTTGATGGATTTCACAACCAGTGTCACGCGGCAACAATCGCCAGTACTGCATAGTCAACAGCAGGAAATCTGCCTGTTTCAAACGAGAAACTTTCCCGAGGGAACTGGAAAACTCCGATTTTCCCGGAACTGTTCATGAATCCCGCCTCAGGAGGTGGTGCGTATTCCTTTCCTAAACCCACCAATTCCGTACCTGTAGTTTGTAGTGCTCAATGAACTCTGCCAACAGTAGCCATTTTGGCTCCTTTCCATAAATGGGAGCAATGCATACTGAGAAGAAATGCTTCGGTTCTAGAAAGATACAGGTAAATTCCCAAAATTGACCACATTATGAGAATCTGTCCCTCAAATAGTATTAGTAGCAGGTCTATTCCTCCATCAATTCTCAAACTAACCATCCTTGGTACGGTCGACAATTGGCACAGGATAGGAATAAGCCTCATGAGCTGTGCCCGACAGTGACATAAAAGCAGCTCCTCTTCTCCGGAGACAATATACAGCAAATTCCGGGAACACTCGGGTCTGGAATGGCTGGCCAAACTCTCTTCTTGCTCGGTCAAAGTAGCGGCAGTAGATGACGTCGCTGAAGAAGATGCGAATTGAAAACCTGCTCATTTTTCAAAACAGTTATTCATTGCAGCTGAGTTACTCCGTTAACTACAGTTTGTTCCTTTCAAAATTATGGAAGTCCGTTCTCTCGAAACATTGTATAAAACAAGGATTTAAGGAATCCCAACGCCGCAAGTATAGATGTGGAAATGAAGAAGGGTTATTGGGGTCTTAGCTAAAGAATTTCTATAGAATTCGAAATGCGAGAATCTATAATTGAAATGCTGAATCACAAAATTCGGTTTCCAGTTTACTGCTGGAGTCAGAGTCATGAGGGTGCGATTGGCTAGTGTTTTGTGCATTTAATATTTATTAAGGAGAAGAGATGTACCATACCCATATTTCCCCCTCGACGTGATCGTTACTGTTATTTGCTCCGGGAACTTATAAGCAGCAATCAGGGAAATTCCTTGTTTATTTCCACCCTGTAACAAAATTAGCTTCACAACAACAACCTATTCCTTTCAACCCTGGAAAAGTTAAAAAATGGACTATAGCTAACCCGCCTTCCAACATTTTTTATCATGAGGTCATTGTAAAATTCTTCATGAGGAATCGTTGTAGCGTCAAGTCTCGTAATAACTGTAGCAGGAAAATCAGGAGGCTTTGTCAGGCTTGGAGGTGTTGGGCAGGTTGCAGCTAAAATGCCTTCAATATGGTTCACACTCGCGAAGTCCTCAGAAAATTAGCAAGGAAGCAAAACTAAGAGTAAGGTCAAATCAAACGCAATCCTTCTCACGAATTGCGTACATTTTATCGGCCTGGTCGCCCGGTTAACGGTGGATTTCAAGTGTTCGCCTGATTCCAGCCTTTTTCGCAAAATTTTTCCATCACCCCTCTACATGAATAGTTACTTTGCCATGCAATACCCTCGCTTTCATTGTCACCGCATTTCCTCCATCCCGATGAAACCGTTATGGGCGGTCTCTCCCAACTCCGACTCTCAACGAGATTATGTTTAAGATAGCTCTCGTAGCTGTGAACGATTCCCTGTAACCGGGACAGTGCGAATACGACACAGTTCAGATAGTTGTTGGGATGCTTCAACTGTTAAGGGTGTGTTTGGATAACTATCGTAAGAAGAAGCAAAGATGGTGGATTGAGACACAAGTGTGAGTGCGAAAGAAAACAGGAAGCAAAATGACGCTCATACATATTTGATGTGGTCCTGCCGTAGCGGTTGTGGGACATCTAATACCCGGTTGCACGAGATACGTTCCCCAACCACGACCAGAGCCTGCCGCGCACGGCGAGTCCTCTCACTCTCTGCGTATCTGATTAATCAAGGGTCCCTGTACTGCCTCCACCCACCACCCCCCTGTCTGTGCTCTATCCCCTCGCGGCCGCCGCAGCGCAGGTGGGGAACGTATCTCATGTAATCCTAATACCCAACCTGCTGCGGGGCGTGGCCATTTGGACATAACTAGGAGACGATTACAGTAGATCTGATCACAGAGCTCTATTCAGAGAACTCTTCAAGAACTTTTCAAAAAGACCTTTAGCAGAAGCAGTTCTCGTTGAGATCATCTCTGCCGCGGTCTTTCTGCATCGATTAGGCCTAGCAGACCTTCAGCAAGTTGGGATGAATAGTGCTAGAAGCCCCTCAGAGTTCCACAGTATCCACAGAACTCGTCTGCGACCATTCCAAGGCGGGAAGCCCTTTGACTGAGCAATTTGATTGACTTTCAAAGTAACTGCATGAAGATAATGCTTAGGAGTTCTACTCTACGCGCCCGCTGCGATTGGCCAGGGCTGCGGACGGGTATTAGATGTCCGTAAACAGCCCTTAGCCTATCCAAACGCATTATGCCCGTAAAGATACTGGAGCCATAAGTGACTGGGCTGTGCCTCCTTCACTACCTTGTCGCTACCTCTTCTCATTTAGCCGTGTTTCGTTGCACGTTACACGTTACTGGTTTGCATGTTACTCTTTTATATTGTACATCGATTGTTCTATTAATGTTTGTGTTCTGTTTTTTTTTGTCTTGTTTTTTTTTTGCAGGTATTCTCTAGAAAGCGCAACAAACATAACATAACATCTGAAAATAGGTACAAATGAGCGCTGAAGTAACCTTCCAAAAGTAATGCACTCGTTGTGCATCGAAAGGCCCACATCCTTACATTTTCCACTGTATTGGGCTACGGCGGACCCTTTCTCTATCGACGGACCATTATCATTGCGTTTTCCTAACTATTTGGTCACAACAAACCCATCCGGACAAGACCTTGTGATGCATGGCTGTTGTGACTGTAAACGTACCACTAGGCGTAGTGCAGTTGCACGGTAACAACCGAGAGAGCCGCATGTTTCTGAAGGTTGACAAGTTCCCAACAGTGTGTAAGTCGATCAGGACAAATGTTGATAAGGCGAGTGCCAGGATGAAGAGAAGACCTGCTTTCCAGTCTGGCATAATAGTTATGAGTTTCTTGAGCAGTTGAGCTGCTTTCGCTACTATTCAGCGTTCTGTGTCCGCCTTCCTGGAAAAAATGAGTATCTGAACTTGAGCAGTTCCTTCTACACACACATTCTCATAGTTTGAATCAAGTTTTACTATGGATTTTTGGAAGCTGATGACCAGCCCTTCGCAAAATACAATAAAAATTATTCAAAAATGGTCTCAATGTGGGGAAAAGGAGGATTTTGATTAAGCGGGGTAAAAACATAGCTATTATTCTCTGGCACCAAGTGCAGGAAGGGAAACATTGAACATTTCCACTCCTTGTGCTCTTTTTCAAGCAGCAATCTTTTTTTGCCATTCTTTTGCCTTTTCACATTGTGTTTTATACTATTCGAGCACATTTCGTTGCTTCCACTTCTCTCAGCGGAAGTGAATAGAAGTACCTTCCGCAAAAAAGTGGAGTAGAAGTCACATACATAGGTGTTCCGAGAAGAAGTTCATAGTGAGGAGAAAATAAATAGATCTTTATACTAGGTTATTATGGTTAGGATTAGGCCTTTAAACCCGGGTAAAGAGAATGTGGGTAAACCGGGTAAAGGTAGGGTGCTAAATAAGCCAACACATGTCAGACGAAATAGAGACGAAATAGAGAACGACACACAGCATAGCGACATACTACTAAAATCTCACAGACTTTGAATGAGAAGGAAGCAAAGCTGTTTTCATAACGGTACCTCGAGGTATTGATCAGAAATGCTACGTACAGTAAGGATTCAGACTACGGCTGATCAAACGAACGTCAACAACGGACAACACACAGAACGGTGTTGTGAATGCAGTATTTTTATTGAATGTAAGCTTAGACAAGGATTCCCCACTCAATCTCAATGAGCGCTAAGGAATGCCGGAAAAAGGCCTGGATACATGGTCTTCCACGCACGTTTTGAAGGATATCAGGATTAGCATCTTTTGGAGGACATCTTATGGAATTCCATTCCGGAAATGTGAAAAGAAAGGAATCCAAGTGTCCCAAAACGAAAAAATTGTAATAATTCAGAACATGAAAGAGTCCGGATTTCCACACCCTGGATAACCACGTGCTGATCTAACTGAATTTTGTTGTTTTGATCCAGCCTCCACAGCCTCCCGCTGTGATCAAGGTGCCCATACAGGTAAACATTGATCATTGGAAAAACACATCAAAATACTACTCATTGATTTGTGGAGATCTGTACCATAATCATGGTGATCTCGTCGGTTCTTACAGGAAACCGATCATCAAAGTTTTTTTTTGTCACCTCTGACGAGTTTACCATGTAGTACAAATATTAGTTGTAGGATCCTCATAATACAAAGGTTGCGAAATCGATGTTGAATTGTGTAAGTCAACAGACTCACATTTACGACGATGGTTTTCTGTGAAAACTATGGCGACTCATGTGACGGTATGTGTGGAAACAATCCTCAATTCCTGTGATGTATTCGTGTTGTTCTTCCTTTTCATCATTGTATTAATATTGATTTCTCAAATTAGGTGTCGATTTTGTGCCAAGGTCGGGAAGGGATGGTGAGATGTATATAGCTGTTGCCCTTGAGCTTTGTATGTATTGTTACTTCTACTGTTGTATATGTTTGCAGGTTTTCCACGTGAGGTCTCGTTGATTTCATGCTGTTATATTTTCGTTATTTACACTAGTTGTGCGTACTTTGTAAACGCGGCAACCGAAGTTCATTCGTTCATTAAGAATTAAAGGCAAGGTCCGATCAGAATATACTTCGTCGGCTTCTAGCGAAGCGTTGGAACTACAATGGTATTAACCGTAAATAACAACGAAAGTCCGAAAAAGACCCATCAAGTTACTGTAAACGGCCAACGTTCTGTTTGCGCATTTGCGAAGTACGTGCAACCAGTGGACGACCACTATACAGCGGTCGGGAGGTGCCGCACCACTTATGTCGCTGTATTGGGGGATGCCGCAACACCGATGTTGTTGCGTAAGTCACAGCAGCAACACTTCCTTGTCGCTGTATGTGGTTACATCACGTGTTGCTGTGTTGGAAAAAGCAAGGATAGCAACACCATACGGGGCCCTACATATCGTAACCCTATGGCATTCCTCCATGAAACTCGATATTGACTCTGAGAAGCGCTCTAAAACTCAGGAATGTGATGAACGGGTGGGTGAGCCCAAAATTTGCACCTTGAAAATTTTGATCCCTTTCCTTCAAGATAGGCATTTGCTGCGCGAAAAGGGAGTGGTACAGTTCTTATAAATGCTTGTATCTGGGCGAGACGATAATTGTGAATGACTCACCTCTAGTACGGGAACGTGCTTGTCTCAAGGAACTTGGCGGTCATGTACACTCACAATACATAGTTTGTGTACAATACCCGATGGGTTCAATATGAGAGTCCTCATTTTTTACTTGCAGCATGAGCCACGTTATGTAAAACCAAATGCTTCCGGATCTTCATGGAAATGCAGCACATACGTATGTAATGTTCAACAACCTCACCTTTTCAATACTGTTAAGTTCTACCCCTGCAAACGGTACTAGGTTCACCGTAAATAACAGCCGAATAGTAAACGCATTTCTCGAGTTTCCGATCTGTGTCGGCGGAATTAGTTCCACGTTATCAATAATGGAATCCTCCCGCAATCTTGACCCTTTTCCCTCAATCAGTTAACTGATCCTTTGTTGCACACTTGCTCATCCTCGTCACAGTTGTCGCTGCGACGGGTGATGGGCTTGTATAGTATACATTGGACCGAATAAAAACCGAATAATTTTGTTACTTTGAATAACAGTTTAGGAAACAATCTATATAGCCAGATATTTGGGATTGAGAAAGCCCTAAAGCTCTTCTTCTCTTTCATAGAGCACTGTATTGGCCTCCTATGCTGGAACATTCGAATTTTCCATTTACACGAATATCGAATATTTCGAATAAATGGAAAATTCAAATAATTCCAGCCTTAGAGACCAATATATTTTGATCGAAGTAACAAAATTATTCCGCTTTTATTCGGTCCAATGTACACATATTGTATAGGTAGACTGGCAGGTCCGGCATTAGGTAAATTTTTACCATAGCGTTTATGTAAGAGCGTTTAAACACCAATGAAGACAAGGATTTGGGAAGAACTACAGCAGAACCTTTAGAATCCTTCAATGGTAGTACATTTTTAGAAAAAATAGCATCACAGCCAAAGTACGAAGAAGTACGAAGATGTTATGTTCTAAGTGCAGTCGTCGTTCTTGACGAAGGTAAACTAGTGCATGTGGAACAAAGGCGCAAGCGCAGGGCGGATTATTTGTGGAGAATAGCTTGAAGTGCCATTGAAGGTGTTACAGGAGAAGAAGCAAATTATTCGAGATCCGCAGAGAGTACCACAGAGTTATCACAAGGTAGGTTACTGTACAGCGACACCCAGTGACGAGGGGTTACCTTTCTATCAAAAAACTTAAATTCAAAGTCATCAGTGTTGAATGCCGGAAACGGGAGGAAGCTTATCTTCTGTGATATATGAAAATGTTTGTTCACAAACTGCAAAGATGAATCTTCGTGGAACTCAAGACCTTTGATTGGGAATTCTACTCTATCCAGCATATGCATGCACCTAACTCGGTCTAATAGCGAAATTCATAGCACATCAAGAGACTTTGTCAAGAAACTTTGGTTCCAAAAAGACTTTATTAGCGGTTATGGACGAAAATCATCATTGGTAGACCGTTATGCTTATGTATGGAGCAATTCCAGATGAAAATGTCAAGAATTCTCCAATAAGCCCTGCATAGACAAAACAAATACACTTCCATTAATTAATTACTCATGAAGAAATGTTACTTTCTAGAATGTTCGCTGGTTTTGACATTGATAAAGTCAAGTCAGATGACATGTCGTCACTACATACATATATCAAATAAAGAAATGTTACTGTTGAAAAGTGAACAAAAATGATTTTGCGCTAATTAACTATTAAATCCACGTCTCTATATTGTTTCCTGCGCACCTTGAGAGCTATTAATGAATCGTAGAAAACGCGGCCCAATATTTTTCAAAATTTGCCCAGAGGTTACATCTGACAATTGCCGAACATTCATGACATGGCATTGCATATGAAGGCTACGCCATAGTACGATGGCAATTTCAGGTTCCCTGTTTCAACCCTCGTCCAGCCTCAAAAATCCGACCATCATCCGGCAATGACAACTCCCCCCCCCCACCTTTTTTTTTGAGGCTCTACCATGGAAACGTAGGAAGAATTCTCGGTTTCTTCCACTTTTCTCGTATTAACGTCTAAATCGTCTCACATAAAAAACAGAGATTTATTTTGATACACACCCGATACACAGGGACACAGGGAAAGGAAAACTGCTCAATAGACGACAGAACAACATGGAAAGAACATAGTGTGATTATCGTCGTTTGTCGCCATACACATAGTGCACTCGATTCTGAATATTGCTCCGCAGACTATGCATCCACTTCTCAGGATAGTTGGTATGTGAAAAGTTGCCCATTTCGTAAAGTAAAACACCCGGGCGAAGCCGGGTATGCCGTCTAGTATTATATATTCAAGCTCTCAAATTACAAAATTCGTCCGGAGGCCTATGTACATCTGCAAATGAGATGGTATCTGGGCGAGAGGATAATTTTGTATGACTCATCTCTGGTACGAGAACGTGCTGAAACTTGACGGTCATCTACACTTTAGTGATTTGTGGACAGTACCTGATGGGTTCAATGTGAACGATCCCGTTTTTTACTGGCACCACGAGCCATGTTACGAAGAACCAAATGCTTCCGGATCTTCACGGACTTTTCAGTACTGTTATGTTCTACCCCTACATAAACGGTACTAGGTTCACCATAAATAACAACCGAATAGTGAAAGCATTTTTCGAGTTTCCGATCTATGTCGGCGGAATTAGTTCCACATTACCAATGATGGAATCCTCCCGCAATCTTGACCCTTTTCCTTCAATCGCTTAACTGGTCCTTTGTTGCACTCTTGCTCATCCTAGTCACACTTGTCGCTGCGTGTGAAGTTTACATTGGACCGAATAAAAACCGAATAATTTTGTTACTTTGAATAACAGTTTAGGAAACAATCTGAATAGCCAGATATTCGAGATTGAGAAAGCCCTGAAGCTTTTCTTTTCTTTCATAGAGCACTACTATATTGGTCTCCAATGCTGAAACATTCAAATCTTCCATTTAAACGAATATCGAATATTTCGAATAAATGGAAGATTCAAATGAATCCAGCCTTAGAGACAAATGTATTTTAATCAAAGTAACAAAATTATTCGGTTTTTATTCAATCCAATGTACATATATTGTAGACTGGCAGGTCCGGCTTTAGGTAAATATTTTACCTTAGCGTTTATGTAAGAGGGTTTAAAAATCAATGATGACAAGGATTTGGGAAGAACCATAGCAGAACCTTCATAATCCTTCAATGGTAGTACTTTTTCAGAAGAAATAACATCACAGCCTAAGAACGAAGAATTTTCAGAACAAAACATAGTGCATTGGATTCCAAATAATTCCTTTTCTGCCGCAGTCATGATGTTTGGTGAGTAAAACATCCACAAATCTTCTGCACTTTATGATAATAACAGTGACGCATCTAGAATTCTGATGATGATCGTTTTTATCCGAACAAAGTGCAGAGCAAAGTACCGACAAAAACTTCTCGCTACTATTTTTTCGCTGCATTATAGAGTTGAGATTTCCATGTTGTCTTCAAAATACGAAATACATAAATTTGAATGGAAGGATCTACACTCAATCAGTTTTTGCAGCTTTCATACATGAGGGGAGGTTCACCACCTTTTCCTAAGAATTTCCGACCACTACATAATGGAACTCGAGATTGCATTACTTTATAAAAATAACGCAACCCAACATACTGCAGTGTCGATTGTGGAGAGAATTAACCATCTCGGCTCTGATCTTCTGACTCCGTTCGCTCTCCGGATTTGTATCCAACAGTAACATCTATTCGAGCGCGAAGCTAGCCCTATTCACTTTGCTATGATGCTAACGTAAGTCGATTTGGGTGAAAATCTTGATTTGAAGTCGTAGTTCTGATGAATAATGTGCAATTGGCCCAGGATTTCTTGAACGCCCCTCTAGAAGCTAAAGAAAAAAAA
>KN728493.1:2336-13334 GCA_000816745.1 Ancylostoma duodenale
GGCGGCTCCGCGGCGCGCCTCCCTGGGGCGGAGCCGCAGAGACTCTGCATGTGGCTGTGGGTTGCCTGCTCCTGCCAGCACCCGAGTGTCACTCCGCGCCGCGGTCCCGCCCCTTGCACACGGCCCTTTGGAGTTCCCTGTAAGACATCTCATCACAACATTATGGAGCCGGTGGAGTTGGAGCAAAGGATGAAAAATATGAGTGACATCAGTAGGAATCTCAAATTTTCAGAGTTCCCTCCATCTCCAGATTTCAGCCTATCTTTTCCTTCCACAAGTACAGGAGTTCCTAGACTCATCACTTATCGCCTACTTGTTGCTCCATCTACCACTGAGACGCGTTCACAAGTAACAAAATTGGTCGAGTTTGTTCTTGCCTGGGCGAGCCCATGATTTTGCTACCGATCATAAACAAATTCAGCTGATTTGTGAGTATTAATACGCATTTTTACCGTGCACATAATGAAAGTACTTGAAGTAGAACATTTTTCACATATGGAACAACCCGAAAATGATCTGCCTCGTTCTTTGTACCCTACATGCATAACATGATTTTATGTTCGACATTTTGGCTAATAGATGCTTTTAAATGAATTTTCATCCCGCCATGAATTCAAAAAATTCGCTGCTGAGTAGTTGTCCACTACGTGTCGAATCAGGCGTTTGAAATTCCAGCAATGTGTTTTTGCTGCCAGCTGCTGCAGCTGGCAAGTACTTCTTCGGCGCTTTGAATCCAAAATGATGCAGTCGCTACCAATTTTCCACTGAAAACAGCTGACTGCCATTTTCAGCCTTGTGCATTGTTTCTTATCTGTCCACAAATCATTCTTTTTTATTTTGGTGAAAGAAGCAGTAATCAGTGACGTGTGTCGGATCTCTTAAAAAATTGCTGCTTATTACTGAGACGTTACCCCGCCTCACTTTCATGTTTGAGCTTTTACAAGGGTAGGTTGAAGAGTTTCCACAATGACCACCAAAGGGAATGAGTTTTTGCAACAAGGATTTCTCCGAGGATGTGTTGGCAAATCCTCCACATTAACTGACTTCAAGTTTAAAACGGATCTGATGAAAATCATGGTTTTGACATGACCTCGTCCAGGGCTAGGATTCATGAACGCATAACCAGAGGAAACTAGGCTAGCAAACGAACTTTGACGTTCTGCGTCTCTTAGCCTTACGTAGTCTATGCGATAACCGATAGCGCTAACCCTCACAGGCTTGCTTGGTTATCGTTTCATGAATCCTAGCCCAAGTCAGGCAACTTCAACTATGCACAGGCAGAAATGAGTGCGAGAATCAAGCGGTGTCTGAATTTTCCCAAGTGGAGGCGAAAACCACTAGTAAACCAAAGACGGTCTGAGTACCAAATGTACAGACTCATCGCCTTCACCTTACATCCTTTGTTTGTACATGAGTTCGAAAAATTAGGCGTACTCGGGAATTAGGGAATCGTGAGCCGTGTGAGAGACGTCAAGAAAGGCTATCACATCAAAAACCGTGGTTGAGTACCTTGATTTGGAGGAATTTGCAAACGGCGAATAAATGCAAGCAAAATTGGGAAAGCCTTGAGCTACCTTTGTGAGCAGTAATTTCTTATTTAACGGAACGGATTATGTCCGAAAGTCTTTTTTTTTTTCGAAAGATCGGTGCCGCATACATTTACAAACATGATATCAATCCGGTGTGGATCTCAGCAAATTTTTTTTAAGTTGTTCATTTGGAATAGAAACGGTTTCAGGCCAAGATCTGTAACTAAAAATGATGCTTACTGAGATTTATTCTACACGTGGTTTACTTCTATGGTTTCACTGGATAAGTAGAGATGACGTTTCCGAAAAATTCATTGGATTCAAATTCATAAAATTGAAATTAAAAAAAAAACAAATACAGACAACTCGTCGAGATGAAATAGGGGTAGCATCCGTCTTTCACTTTGTAATTTTTGAAGCAGATGTGTAGCTCACGCTCTGGACATCTGTTACAAAAATTCAATCAAAACGATAGATTTCACCATGAGAATCGATTCCGAAAAATACAATGACAGTTCATGAAGATGAATTTGGCGGCGGCATCCGTCTTATCCACTCCCAGCAGAGTTTTGTTAACTGTCAGAACCCAATATGTTCTAGACAATTATAGGCAGTCTGTAGCTCCTAGTAACAAGTAAAATAGGAAATTGAAGAAAAGTGCCTAGATCCAGCCATGGAAAATACCCTTGTATCTCCATGATAGTTTAACTCTTCAGCCAAATGCACTCATTTGACGAAAAAAATTATGGAAATAGAACCTCAGAACCTTTCAGTATCGGCTGATTTTCTTGCATCTGGGCTCTTCGTTCTTCTAGGCTAAAATTCTCAATGTCTAAGAGGCAGAGACTCAAATTCTCAATATCAAAGGGGAAATTAAAATGGAACGACAAGCCTACCTGAGCTGTACAAAGTTATCCTGAGGACTTCGGGAAAATTCCTTTGCATGAAGAGACTGAAAAACCTAGAATGGGTCGAACCAAGTGTTTTGAGCTTCGAGGCGATTGCGTATATGCGTAAGAATTAATTACTGACTAAATCCAATTTGTTTTGTTTTTACTGGAATTTCAAAAAAGATTTCTTTGAAAACTTCATCTCCACTTATTTACTGGAACCTTACTGTAAAGAATAAATATGAACTCGAAAAATAAACTCGTAAGGATCTGCTTGTGAATAGCGCTGTTTTAGTTGTGGAGTGGAGCACTGGGGTCGCATGTATCATTGAGATTACCCAGGGTAAACGCGTTAAACCGCGAAATTACCCACAGTTGACATGGACGTCAACAAGTTTACTGTTCGTAATCCAAATGATGCATGCGGTCGCTGGTGTGTCATGGTGCCGACATCTACATGGTGAAACTGCAAGATGCTCCAGGCCGTGCCCTATACTAATCAGTAAGCGCTATTCTTCCAACGAAGCACCTCATTACATACCAGAGAAAACGACCTATCTTGTAGCCTAAAATTTCTACTGGAGTTCCCTATCTTCCTGCAATTTTTAGTTCTATATACAACTAGAATATTTGATCTTCAAGTGCTACCTATGACCTCTGTGACTTCAAGAATGCGACCAAAAATAGTACATTTCTGTGGTTTGGACCCGCTAGGCGCGCGCCACCTCAATCGATGTAGCTTAAGAACGGTTGTATCAATGAAATATGCGGATGCGCAGACAATCAGAGTGTCACGATGCAGACGATGCGTCGCGTACCAAGGAGTCCGCACCACTTAATCTGGCTGAGAATTTCTAGTTGGATGTCGTTAACGTGGAAAATAAATAAAACAACAAAAAAATGGTTTCCTTGAAATTGAAATGGTTTTTGAAGAGAGCGGCTTAAAGGTTAGTCGCTGCTTTCTGTTCCCCTACCATTTCGCAATGACAAAGTGATGACACATGATTGTTTCGGGAACGTCATAGCTTCGTGCAGCCAGTTGCATACAATATATCACAGCTGAAGCTTTAATTTTCTATGGAATTTATCGTTGTCGTACTAAGCAGCTATTTATTTTTTGTTTTCTGAATAAAGCGGAATAATTACTGGTATATATGAGCCTAAGAACCCGTTGAAATCTTTTCAATCGCTGCTGTTGCTTGTTTGTTCCACTTTAAATTCTTTTGATGAACTTTCATGCTTTGGCACGAGATGTATACATGATCATGACATATAAAAACCTTTAAACTTACACGTACCCGATGGTTCTGGGATGTACTGCTTCGCATAAACATAGGAGGCTCCAGCGTTCTGTATGTTATTGCCCAAAATTGGCCCATGCAATTTTGAGACTTTTGTATCTACCAGTTGCCCGAATATTGGCAGTTAATGTCACATTTACTGAACGTTGTGATGCCGCCCTGCGACTCGCGCGCGCGTGCGGAACGCGTGCGCGTGACTCTCTGTCAATTATCGATCGACAGTCGCTAGGCGTGTAAATGCATCAGTCCCTCCAGATCGCTTAAATCTGTTCGTACAAAATATACTCTTTTAAAGCTGTTCTAGAATCATATGATCTCCCTTATTAGCTAATGAATTGCCATAATTGTTGCCGACAGCACCTTTAAAGATGTCTTACAATTAGTTTGAGGAATTAAAAAAAAATCGCTGCTTTCCAGCCTTCCACACAACGTTTAGCTGATGAATCTATTGCCATTCCCAGAATTTTCTGGCAGATACCGACAGATGACACACAGTCTTGACGAGTTTTCGATCACCCTTCCTTGCATCTTATAAGCCAACAGCGAATAAGCAATCGTTTCTCCAGTGACCACATTTTCTGTTATTCCAGTGAGTTAGCTAGTAATCTCTGGTTCAGGAAAAAACTATCCTGAATGTGAAATGTCGCAGCAACTGACTGATTCGGGAGCTATAGCTCACGAATCGTGTGATCAGCACCAGCTCACAGTGTATGCCACGAATTCCGCTTCTAATGAGTCAGAGGTACGTAAACTATTCGGATGTTTTTTTTTTTCATGAACTAATTATTCTTATCTGCAGAAGGATGGGAACGGAAATTTGAGAGAGGTCGATTGTTCCACACCGAAGTGAGTATTATGTTTCCTTTCCATAATACCATGGGAAATCTTCAGGGAAATCTCAATGGAAAACTATTCCACTTGTTCTGCCCCAAAATGTCAAAATCAAAAATTTCCCTGAAACTTCGTCTAGGCGGGTTATTTGACATGCTGATCACGAATGTCACACTCATTCTGTACCCTGACCCCGTTTGGGTAGGGTTACCATGGGGTTAGGGTAAGTTAGGTACCTCACGGAATCACCTGAATTTTTATCTACGGGAGTTATTTGACATGCTGATTACGAATATCACATTGGTTTTGCAGGACGAAAGCAATTTGAGGTTCTCCTACAGACTGTACTTGCCCAAACCCCACCGTATCCGCATCTAAACGGGGCTACGGTACAAAACGCGTGTGATAATTGTGATCACCATGTCAAATAACCCCCGTAGACAAAAATTCCGGTGATTCCGACTGAGATACCTAACTTACCCTAACCCCATGGTAACCCTACCCAAACGGGGCTACGGTACGAAATGAGTGTGATATTCGTGATCGGCATATCAAATACCCACCCCTCCCCCCCTAGACGAAGTTCCAGAGAAACTTTTGATTTTGACATTCTGGGGCAGAACAAGTGGAATAGTGCCGGCTAACTCGATCCGAACGAAGTCAAAGGGCAAATATATGCCCTTTTGTATCTAAGCGTAAAAGCAATGTAACTATTCACCACTACCATTTGATAAGTGTTCGATGTTTACGTCAAACGGGCTGTGTTATCCATACTTCGCCTTGGGTACATTTCTCTATATGCCATTCAAAGCGTATATCATTTCAGTCACATCTTGTTCTGCTTGAAATTCAACCAAATTCAAAAGACTAATATAGAGTAAGGTATTTTGTACATAGATCCCGGAAAAGGTGTGGGAATAATTCATCAAAATCATTTGTGTTGGTCGATATGGGTCGAGCATAAATCCAGCACAGCATATTTCATCAAGAGTCAGATCAAACTACCGAATTTACTTCTTTTTTTAAGTAGAATTTTTCTCTTGAAAAAGGGTAGCACTCATATTTTTCTCTTTCTTATGTCCCATTTTTTTCTTTAATATTTTTAGCATTTTTCAGATTTTCAGATGTTGTTCCCTTTCCCTAGCATTTTTCGATAAACTCCCGTGCAAAGTTCTCATAGAGGAGGGGTCAAAATTCGCTGCAGCCTTATCTGTCCATCCCATTAGGCGCGTTTGGAAACGCACATCACGCCATTCCGACCGCCTTTCCGGACATTGATGTTCCGTAAAGGTGTTGAATTTGTTGAGTCATTAGCGTTTATACTGCGTTTATACCGCGACATCTTCACTCCATACTGTGGGCGTGGCCTAAATCTCTTTCTAGGTTTTTTTTTTGCAGTTTCTCAAAGAGCAAAGTGGAGAATTCAACCTTTTTTTTCTTCACAGGTAAAAGAGTGGTATTTGTGCCTTATTAAAGCCTTATTTCGGGAAATAACATATTAATTAATTAATTAAATTTTTGTGCTTGAAGTGTGCCGTCAAAAGTCATAGAGGAGATACTGATATATTTATGTATCTAATTTTTATGCTTTATTGTTTATCATTAGTATCAATTATTAGTTGTCTAGTCATTATTACTATATTATTATTGTTAATTATCTAATTTATATGCCCAAGAATTTTTCCCAACAAAATTTAAATATTATTCTCCAATCGCAGGATTTTAGCAGTTCTCTACATATTTCACTGCCACAAATCAGTTTCGCCCGCCTTTTTTTGAGAAACCATGTTTAATTATACATTTCAAGCAATTTACCATAGAAATGCCACCACATGGCACTTATTCATTTATTTATTTTTTAAACATATAGATAAACAAGCCATTCTGCAATTTCCATAGGTTCTATGACTACTAATCGACAAATTCCCTCAATCAGAATACCTTTTTTTCCATCCATTTTCCCACATCAGGCGTCTGAACTAGACCTCACAGTTTTTCACGCGTTATATCAAAGATCACATTCTCACTAGCTCATTTACTCTCACTCATTTATCAGTGACGGTGCGCTCACCAGCAATTCCATCTTTTTATCGTGAAGAGTAGGTCTTCTGGAGTAAGACCAACACATAATTTCTGTGCAGCGATCTGTTGAACTGGTTTTTCTTCAGTTTTTTGCTGTTACGCTTGTATGACCTTTCGTTGCGTCGTAAATGATTAACGCCATCTTCTATCAGTTGTGATTTTCTCATGCTGGTCGCACTGATATAGTTGATTCTTACCAGGAACGTCTCCAGTGAGCAAGACCTAGTGGAGACTTTTCGGGTTACTCTGTTACTTTTCTGATTTTTTGTTGTAATTTCGACAGTTCATCACTGTGAGTTCTTTTTCGACGTGAACGGAGTTTCGAGTCCTAAAATAGAACCAGTATGGAGACCTAAGCCCACTTCCTTTCCATGTCCCGACGACTTCAACTTTTTTAGCCCCTTCCATTTTGACCAATCACTGCGAAAACTCAATTCCTGTACATTTCTGCACTTCAAGAGGAAGTTCTCATTCCCCTCTCCCTCTCTCGCTACCTCCCTCTCCCTTCACCCCCTCTCTATTTCCCTCTCTCTACCTCCCTCTCTCTGTAGCTCTCTCTTTACCTCTCTCTCTACCTTTCTCTCTCCCTACCTCTTTCTCTTCCCTCTCTTTTTCTCTCTATCTTTCTTTCTACCTCTCTCTCCCTCTTTCTGTCCCTCTCCACTTCTCTCTACCTCTCTTTCTACCTCTCTCTATCCCTCTCTCTACCTCTCTCTAACTCTCTCCCTACCACTCGCTCTAACTTCCTCTCTACCTCCCTTTCTCTACCTCTCCCTTGGTTGCGGGACATCTAATACCCAACGTGCAGCGGGGCGTGGCCGGCTTCATGCAAGCAGCAGGCAATATTAATAAGGGACAATTACAAAACATTTGATCCCCGAAGTCTGTCCAGACAAGAGTGCACCTTCCAGAAGGACCGCCAAGGTCGATTCAACCAGAAAATCTGCAGCAGAAAGGTTCTGGATGAGGTCGCCTGTGGATTCTCTGTTGCCGAGCTTCTGCATCGCTTATTCCTATCAGTCCGTTGGTCTGCATAGGATTAAATGTCCTCTACAATTTTAGGATATCCATGGAACTGTTTCGAGACTCTTCCAAGACCTGAAATCGTCCATCTGAGCAAACAGATCGTTTTTCAACATTATAACATGCAGAGAATCCTTAGAAGGACCACCCCACGCGCCCACCGCGATTGGCCAGGAATGAGGTTGGGTATTAGATTTCCGTAAACGCTCTCTCTTTACCTCTCTCTTTACTTCTCTACGTCTCTCTCCATCTATCAATTCTCTCTCCATCTATCAATATCTCCCTCTCTCCCTCTCTCTTCCTCCTCCCTCTCTCCACCTTTCTCTAACTCCCTCTCTATACCTCCCTCTTTATATCTCCCTCTCTCTCTTTCTATCTCTCTACCTCTCTCTTCCTTTCCCTCTACCTCTTCTTCTCTCCAACCGCTTTCTCTTCCTCTCTATCTCTCTCGCTCTCTCTTTCCCTACCTCTCTCTTATACACTCTCCGTTTCTGTTTCGTCGTCTAGCGTTTCTTTCCGAAACAACGTAGAAATGTCACATCAACCTTCATTTGCTCATATGAATGTGCATATATATTTGAATTCTCAAAGAAAAAAAATCATAGAAATATTCCCGCTGTCACTCATTTATCTATCCATTCATTCATTCATCCTCTCGAATATTCTCTTCTCAAATATATGTGTTCTCATTTTGTGCACGAACTGGAGAACTAACTTTAGTCCCAATGAGTTTTTTTCTCTTGTAAACTCGGAACCCACAGGAGGAAGTGTAAAACATAAAGGTAGCTGGTTGCTGGAAGAGAGGAGAGGTTAAAAGCTTTCCGATCGGAGTCGCATTTGTGATAAACAGATTTCTTACTCGTGATACTATTCAAATGCCTCTCTCCGCATAAAAAATGATCGAAGTCAGAAGTAGCTCGCCTGCTTCCTACATAGAGTTAATGTCTTTTAATTTCTTGTATTATATATTCCAGATTTATATCAAAGGGTTTTATTGTCTAACGCATGAACATCTCTGTTCGTGCTTCCAAATATATGGATAATTGGGCCTGGTAGCAAAGTATTTCCCTCAAAAGAAAAAAGAATCAAGCATTTTTTGTTGAATCGTGCCCGACGAAGCCGAACAAGATGTAAAGTTCAGACCGGTTAGCAAACGGTTTTGCCGTAATACCCAAGCGTAGTGGTTTCATGCCACCCTCTGCAGGGTAAAACTTGGCACTGATAGGTTGTTCAACGCTCGATGGACCCAGATAACCTAGTTGATTGCCTTCGAATGTTGTGCATGTGGGTCACATTTTATTTTATGCCTGGAAATTATTGTAGGCCCGTTTGCTAACCGGTCAGCCTTTTTTTTCGTAAAAGCTGAATGTTTGCCTAATCGACGAGGATCTGACGCAATACGCCGTGTCTATGAAATCATGACACAGCTGTTCATTCGGGTGTACGCTTGATCTGTGTACTCTTTCCACGTTGGCGTAATCTGTGATTTGTTTCCTTAATCCCTTCAAATTATTTTAAGCCATGAATTGTCTTAACACATTTTATAGAAATCGAATCGCGTTTCCATTCAATAGGACTCAGTTAACTGCCCTGGCTAACAATACGGATTATGTGTTAACTGCGATGTGAATGCTATGAAATTTCATTTTCTGTTTAGGTTTCATCCCTCCTCGAATCGAGTTTCTGACTGCATCTGTACTAAACTGCCGTCACATCCCATTACCCATTTTTCGCCATCCGTTCATAATCGTTCAAGGTTTTCTAGTGTTTACATAAGAAAGAGGATGTAGTTCTCTCGGTGAAAAATATCACCTTTCCTTCTTCGGATGTCGATTGCCTTTTGATGATGGAGCGGTAATCCTAGAAAGTGCGCGGAAGAGGGCTAGGCTCTTGGTTCATCATTCCTTTGGGATATCTATCCTTGTTATCCTTATCCACGGCCATAAAGTCCATGGAAGCAACCAAAAATCAAACATTCGTGATTTGTTAGGACAATCAATGACATGACCTCGGAGCTAAATTTGAACTGTGGTGCACCCTGGAGTGAGTCCGTGAACTTTCTGGGCTGGGATTCATGGCTAGCCTGGTTTCGAGTGGTTATGCGTTCATGAATCCCAGGCGTGGGACACTCTGTGATCACAGGCTGGGGTTCGTGGAGGAGTAAGGGTTACCAAGCCAACTTTTACGCTCTGAGTCTATTAACTCAACGTAGACAAGAGGACTACCAACCACAATAACCATCGTAGTTTGCGTAATTGAAGTTCCATGAATCCATCCGTGCTCATCCTGAGATCACGTAGTATTTTCACTATCCCATCACGATAGTCATGGCTGGGCTGCTTGAGTAGGGTTTCCTCTCAGCCTAGATGGTTCAAGATTGGGTCATTTGCTAAGGATGAAATCCATATCGAAGCAACTGCTCGAAAGATTTAATCCAGTATTTCTGGAAAAACTTATCTGCTTTATACATATTACGGGGCAAATCTTCTCCCCAGGAATATTCGTGTACCTCGCTACAGAGATGTGCGGGTGCACATGTCGCACGAGACCGAGAAAAACTACGAATGAAGGAATTTATCCTAGCTCCCCGAACGGGAGGGAAGCGACGCAATCCTGCCCGGGAGATGAGGAGGTGAATCAACCCATCAATCGGGAATTCGAATCCTGTGTGGGTTCGAAATCGAATAAAGACTACTCTACCGTGGAGAACGTCTGGATGATTTCTGTTCATGTGGAAGTAACCATCCATTTTCCTTTGATTTTGCGCTAATTTTCTTTCTAAAAGTGATTTGAGAAAATTAATGAGAGACTTCGTTTTCCATGGACATCACCAGTTATGAGTTTCATCCCACGCATCATATTCCTTTTCATTGAAGTTTACTTTAAAAATAGTCATTCCTCCTCCCTAACAGCTGATTAAACCTCTATGTGCCATAGATCATATTTATGCATTAGATGCATTTCACGTGATATGCTTCCACATATTTATCAGTGAATCTTACACCTGCATTTTCTGTCCCGGGTACATAAGGGTGTAATGGCCTTCCATACTTCACACCGTGTTTTTTCTTCGTATCAGAGGTTTTTGGTCGAAGCTCAGAGGAGTTGTTTATGTTGTTGACTGCTGGCGAGATGCTATTTTTAAGAAAAAGTATGGCAGACATCGTTAAGGTATTGGAATCGGTTGTAAATTCCCACAGTATTTTAACGGAGTTGTAAATTTATCATGTTTTGAAGGATCTTGAATGATCGAGTGAGTCAGTGAATGGTTCAGTGCGATTGAATGGTTGAAAGAGTGGATGAATGAATGAATGAATGAATGAATGAATGAATGAATGAATG
>KN728495.1:3730-19979 GCA_000816745.1 Ancylostoma duodenale
TATCTGTGCTACTGTTTCGCTTATTTTGCTTCATCTCACGTTCCTTTCCGATTCTCTCTCTGTCTCCATCCTATCCTGTGGTTAGTATTGACGCCACGATAAGCAAATATACATCTGTACATTGAATCATTATAACACACTGAAGATTAACCCACTCATGTATAACTCCGTTGGCACTCTCAGACGTCACTTATGCTTGCAGCGCTTAAACGTTGAAGCATCGATGGACAATGCAAACTAGGAAGGAGAAGGAAATACGGTGCGTCAACTTTTCCAGGAGGCAAGAATAAACAATTAAAAAATGTCAATCGATGCTTAAATTTTTCCGCGCTGCAAGCATAAGTAACGTCTGAGGGTACCAACGCAGTTATACATGAGTGGGTTAAGCTTCAGTGTGTTATAATGATTCTATGTATATTTGCTTATCGTGGCGTCAATACTAACCACACGCATTTGTGTTAATGACGATAACATCGCACGACATTAAAATTTCCTGGTCAGGAATGCAGTAACTCTACAAGCAGCCTAACAAGGGTAGCGGCATCAGAGAATTAGAGGATAGGATGGAGACAGAGAGAGAATCGGAAAGGAACGTGAGATGAAAGCAAATAAGCGAAACAGTAGCACCGATAGTACAAGGTACTGTCACGAAGTGCGCAAGAACTCAAAAGCAAAAAATCATCAACAACGAGAGAACACAAGCTTAGAACGAAATTGAGAGAGAGAAAGTCTGAAGACAAAACTAGGAAGGGAAATAAACAGAAAGGATGCAGCGAAAAAAGAGAAAAGCAATAACACCGGTAACACATGGTGGTGTAACGGAGTGCGCAGAAATTCCAAAGCAAACAAAAAAACAGGAAAAAAAGCAATGACGGAGACAGAAGGAGAGAGAAAAGAGGTTCAAAACAGAGACAAAAGAGAGAGAAAAAGAAAAGAAACAGAAAAGAGCAGCAGGTAGCTAAGTTCTCGCGCTTCCAACCGAAAAAGAAAAAGAAATCACCTCCAGCAGCCATTGGTAGTTTTGCGGGTTGCTCACCAATTCTGCAGCGCTGGTCCTGTCTCCACAAGTGATATTGCGGACACTCTTATGAGCAAGGTCACGTCTAGAAGCTGCATAAACCTATACAAAGAAATAAGCAAGCAAGCAACGGAGAGTAGAAAGCAGAAAGGAAAATAGGACATACGGGGAAAGCAACGAACCCAAATAGAAAAATGGCGATGAGAAACATCAGAATGGACAAACAAAAACACAGCTCTGGGTGAAGAGAATAAACGGAATTTCGAAAATCCGTTTGGACGGTACACGCAAGCCTCGCGCGATGCCCAAATTTTGGCTGTTCAAGTTCGAATGCAGCAGCATCCCTCTTTTCTTCGCAGTAACTAATCAGTACTGCTGACCTCCCGGCAGCAATTATAGAAATTGCTCCCCCAGAAAAATCTGCGGCGCAGGTCTCGCCAGCTTATTAGCAATGGTGCTGCCTCGATGCAGCACCACGTCAATAAGTGCTGCCCTCGTCATTACAAATGATCTTTTGCTGCTGCGCCGAAAATGTGGGCGTGGCAGGCTGAACTCTCGGAGGATAGTGCTGCGCGAATGTCTGAGGTAGTTGCCGGTAGTAGGATCGGATACCTCTTGACTGCTTCCGAGAGATTGCCACCCCCTAGGTCTTTCTAGAGTGTACAGGGTGCGCCATAAGTTCTTGCACACCATATTTAGTACCACCACAGCCGCAGAATTCAACATAATGGGATAACCTCTATGGCCACACTAAGGCAACTGAATAGCAACTTAAATAACCTATAAGATTGGGAACATGTCAACATTTGCTTTTGTAGCAACTCAAATTCGAGTGCACCCATCGCGGCACGGTGGTATTTTTTGTATAAATCCTTCCAAAGCTTTCCTTCAGCTTTATGATAAGAGCTCAAACTTTCGTATAATGTACAGGGTGCGCCATAGTTCTTGCACACCATATTTAGTACCACCGCAGCAGCAGAATTCAACTTAATGGCACCACCTCTATGGCCGCACTAAGCCAACTCTATAGCAACTTAAATAACCTATAAAATCGGGAATACGTCAACATTTGCTCTTGTAACAGCTCAAAGTCGAACAGGGAGTCGCACCCACCGCGGCACGATGGTATTTCTTGTATGAGTCCTTCCAAAGCTTTTCCTCAGCTTTATGTTACGAGGTCAAACTTTCACATGATGTAGCTCTTGATTTGCCCTTTAACACCATTAGCATGTCAACGTCCATCGAATTCAGATTAGTGCTGAATGAGGGTCTAATCTCAGCACAGGATTTCTTCTGCGCACTACTCCAGTAGGCGCTCTTCCACCATGAGCAGATTTTGAGTCTTACGGAAGGGTCACTTTTGGGTTATGCCACATGAATCTAATGCGATAAAGTCTCTTCTCCCCTAAATGCTGTTAAGATAAGACTGAGCTTGACGTTGATGTTGTGAACCTCAAAAATCTAAGAAAATTTGGTCTGACCGAGCATCTTTTCAAAACATGATGAAATTCTTGAAGCAAGAGCGAAAACGGAATTCCGTTCCAATTCCAGAGTTCTCAAAAACTTTCTATATCTACTCCATTTTGCTGATGAGAATAGAACAGCTCTGTCCTGAAGAGTGGCTCCAGTTCCAGATGACATCGTCACCCTGTGCCGCGACGTGTGCGCCTCCCACTCGACTTTGAGCTATTACAAAAGCAATTGGCGACATATTCCCAATCTGCTAGGTTATATGAGTTACTATTAAGTTGATTTAGCGCGGCCATAGAGGTCATGCCATTGCGTTTAATTCCGCTGATGTGGTGGTATCAAATATGGTGTGCAAGAACTTATGGCGCACCCTGTAAAGTTGCGGACTATTAGCCCCTTTGAAGAACCTCCCTATTCCCCCGTTTTGTGAACTTCCTCCTAGATATTCAGGGAAATTCATTGACCTTCATTTTTGTCTTTGTACCTATGAATTTTCGTTTTTCGTGATTATGTTTAGTTTTTTTTTGTTGTTGAAATGTGCGTTTGAACGAAAAAGTAAACCTAATATACCATATGATTGACGATGTCAGATGCATGACAAGGATGTATCAGAAAGGAAAACGTGCAAAGAGGCTGAATTCAAAAAGGGAAAGCAAGGGTGCTTGTCTCGTCAGGAAATGTAGCGCGGTCCGTCAGCAATTGGGTGTGCGGCTGGTCCGCCTTCGACCAGAAGCTGTCCGCCCGCGTACCCAATTGCTGACCAATTTTCATCCCTGACGCGGGCCGTCAGATTTAGGTCAGCCGCTGGTCCCCTAAAAGTGCCCGAGTAGATAGTCCATATACCTGTAAAGATAGAATTATATGTTCGCATCTGAATAATTTTGCGTAGATGTATTCATAGTATGATAAAGTGAGGTCTGCTAAGAGGTGACTGAAATTGCAACCATGAGGTACGCTTGTGATTTGTTTATACATATACAAGTGGATCAAATGAACAAAACCATTATTGAGAAGACAGTCCACTAAGAAAAGAATATCTGTAATAGTGCATTGTCTGCAAGGATACTGGTCATAACTTTTTGAATAAAAAGCTTTTTTATACTCGGTACAAATTAATTTCTGCTTACTAGCATTGTTAAAACATAATTTAAAGGCAGCACCCACGAAAAACTTCGTCACTCTGATTTCAGCGCGATCTTGGGTTCCTGACTATGAGGAACATGAATATTGTGGTCAGTTTTGTCAGAACTCACGTTAAAATGGTTTTCGGATGCTACCAATTTGCTTCATTATGGTAAGGCGGCCGAGTTACGCTGGTGGAGTAGATCAAGGAAGTCGATACATTGTCGACGGGTTTCTTGGCGCAACTAGATAATCAACTAATTTTTCAGCTTCTATCAAGGAGAAAAAGCACAGATGGAAGGAAAATAGAATGTTTGCGACAGAGACATACCTCAAGAAGAGAAACGAAACTTATGGTTAAGTGTAAAGAGCTAACAAACAGAAATTTATATCATAATTGAAAATTTTAAAGCTCTGGGAAAAAGAAGCAAGGGTATGGTCTAATAACAATTGAAAGAGCGTAAATGGGAGAATCAGATCATCACAGCGTAAAACTTCGGGAAATGAACATGGAAAGCAAACGTTATCTTTGGAAAGCGGAATGCGGCAGAAATCAGCTGATTCAGATCCCGCCACATCTCATCCGCGGATACCCAGATGCCAGGTCTGACTTGTTATATCTCGGGAACGCTTATGCCTCCGGCGGTGCAACTTGCGCAGAATTACTCGGACTATTGTCCAGACTTCAAAACATCCAAAATTTTGGACATGAAGATTATCGTGGGTGCTGCCTTTAAGAATTTCTTTAATGTTTCTGAAGATTATGGTATCTGGGGGATTCATGAACACATTCGTGAAACCTGCAGAGAAAAGCTTGAGATTATTAGATTTATGTCTATTTAGATGCTCATTGATATTTATGCTATTTATTGACCGGCAACCATGAAATAAAAGATTACTTGTTGTGGTAGACTGTATATATTTTTTGAAGTGGATTTCAATAAAAGTAAATATTCTTGTAAGTTCTAAAGCCAAAGGTTTTATGCTGCTGTTGAAAGCTCCCGTGATAAAACGGAATTTTCTTTTTATAATCTTTTTTTATAACTTTAAAATCCTTTTTTTATAATTTCAAAATCTTTTCGTGAAAATGAACTTCCTTGACCAAGTATTCTTTGGTAGGATTTTGGTTTTAACTTGGATTTTAATTTTGAATTAATCTCCTACCAATCATTCGTGGTTTTTCGAGGTTTAATTTATAACGTGATTTTATAACTTCTAGATATTTTCATACTGTGGTATGTACCCACTGATGCAAGATGCGTTCGTTTGTGCGAGGAACGAGATGGAGGGTGGTTCCTTTGTGTAAAATTTGTATAACCCTATTGTTATTCATTACGTTTAAATTTCCAGTGATAATGAGCTTGTGCTGTGGGTCAACATATAGGGTTTACAGGGGTATCAAAATGTTTCCGGCCTCCGCTCGCCTGCTCCATATTTCTGTACAGTTTTGGGAGCGCCATGTAGTGTAAAGCCGTTCGTTTTAGTTTGCAAAGTTTCATGAGATTTCGTCAAACCTCCCAGGAAGAAGAACGTTTTATTCAAGCCAAGGTATGGTTATCGCTCAAAAAATGTGCATCCAGCGAGGAGCTACCGACGAATTTTAGTTTCGTAAATGAACTTCATTGGACAAAATCCAAATCTGCCCCTAAATTCGAAACAAAGATGAAGTCTTCTAGCACTCCCACATAAAATTTTGGAACTCATTGATTTCAGTGGAGTAACAGACAATCAGAAACGACCTCTGATCAACGAGCAGAGACAAGACGAATGCAGATTACTGCCGCTGTAGAAAAAATTATTGAGCATCACAGAGAGGCTTTAGGGGCAGAAAGTGTGCAGGGATTTAGCTATTCAAAACTTCCTTTGGAAAGTTTCTATGCAACCACTTAATAATTTTAACATTCGCCGAACAATGAGTCTCCAAAACCTTTTCAGCGTTCGACAAGAAAATTCCAGTTGAATATTCAAAGGAGATTTTAGGGGGTTTGGTAGAAAGCGAAAAAGACTTTTGGTAGTATCTTGACTGCCGGTAAGTTGCGAATCCATTGCTAAGATTTCAGGTCTCAAGCACAGTGTAATGGGTCAGGACGGGCAGATCTCTGGGAGCAGTGCGATGGAACATGAAAGCGGGGGTGAAAAGGTCTTACCCAAAGTTGTGTGCTATAGAGAAAAGATCGTGTCATCTAACCACCTGCAGGTACGCCCTTATGAAATGAATAATTCAATGCTCCTTTGTTCTACCCCTTTCGGGAAACGAGCCAAGAAAAATGACTGCAGAAATTCAACCATGGATTTCAGACTCTTCGATGAGACATCCTTTTTCACGAAATTGTATTGCTTCATGAAAACGCGAATGCGTTTCGCTAATTCAGCCAATTTCTAGACGGGGTCTAGGGACTGTCTATTAGAATCCGTGAGAAAATCTGAATTGGAACTTCAGCGGAACAAAACAAATGATGAAAAAGAGTCTACATTCGGTGTTTAATTTCGGTTGATAAAAATTCTTATACAATTGGATAAGTTTAATAAAATGGCAAGATGAAGAGTGTTTTGGTTTTTCAGGGATTCATGTTTATCATCTTTAAAATTTCACTACGGCAGCTTATCTGCAAGTGGTCCACTCAGGCACTTTTAGGGGACCGCCCGCGCACGCTTCTTTATTACAAGGGACCGCCCGCGCACTCCTTATTATCTTAGCGGACCAGCCGCGCACCCCTTTTTATCTCAGCTGACCAGCCGCGCACCCATGCTTATCTCAAGGACCGCCCGCGCTACCTATTTTGCGGGCGGAGCAACTATGATAATAATTATCATTCTTTTAATGATGGGGGTGGTGTTTCATTCTTGCCGTATGAAACGCTGATGACTGTGTAGTGTTCAAACTTCCTCACGAATTTAGTTTTGTTACGTCGGCTTCGCAAGAACTGTGCTCGTTCCAGAGCTTCGTATGTAGGTGAGGTGATGCGATCTATAAAATGATGAACTAGTTCATACTTAATTTCTTCTCAGGTTCGATGGAAAAGTATTTGTTAAGCTCCCTAACCTCTATTCTTGTCGAGCTTCTTTATAAAGAAAACACTCATGCATGGTGAGTATTTAATTCAAAGGCAATGTCTCACCTCACTTCGATCTCGGGATGTTGACAGATTCTGGACCAGCTCGACGCGCTGACCCCGGTAATATGCTTGAAATACCCCAAAATGATGCTTGAAATACCCCAAAATGGCCGAAGAAACTTTCCTACGGGGCGCAACTAACAGGAGCTTGTACCAGCAGCTCGTTTTTAGGTTATAAACTGAAAGCGTTCCGCCATGTAAAACAACACAGTAATTGCCATTCATTTTTGATGAGCTACCGATCATTTCCCACAGTCGACCGTGAAATTCAAAAATCAAAAGTGTCGTCACGATCATGATCATGACGTACAGGTTGGCGGGAAAAGGAGGATGCTGGACCACCCACGGCGGATATAAATAGGGGCAAGAATTGGGAGCTGGCGAGTTTTTCTGAAAAGCTCCGAGAAGGGAGAAAGAGCCGTTGAGAAGGGCGGCCCTCCCCCGACCAAGAAGAAAAAAGAACCCCCCTGTGTGGACAAGCCCCTCCCCTAAGCCAGCCTGAAGAAGGCTTTTCGTTAGTTGAGTTGTTAAGGTTAAAGGTGTTGAAGTTAAAGGTGTTAAAAAAAGAAGTTATTCTCTGCTGCTCATTAAGATTGTATTACTATACAAAAAAAAAACGATTTTCGAATTGGGACACTGCCTTCGAGGCTCACTATAAGACCAGTACCACCTTGGAAACGCCCGATTTGACAATTTTTATTTAAGTTAGGCTGCTATATTTTACAGATACCAAGAGGCAAAATATGAAGAACGCAAAGCCTACCATTGATGCAACTCTACACTCGGAAGGCAAAATTTCCATATTAGGACTGCTCGTTTGTATAGGAAGATATGTTGGGATATAAAATAATGATTAATATAAAATAAATCTGGATCTAAATGTGATGTGTATTATGTGTCTGTAAGCGTAGGAATCTAGTGGAGTAGAAAGCAGCGAGTACGGGAGCTGCCTGAAGCATTCGAAAAAGCCCGCGGCCCGTCGCTACTGGGTGCGCGGCCGGTCCGCTTTCAATCAGAAGCTGACCGCCCGCGCACCCAATTGCTGACCAATTTTCATCCCTTACGCGGCCCGTCAGATTTAGGTCAGCGGCTGTTCCGCTAAAAGTGCCTGAGCAGGCCGGAAACGTTTTGAATACCCCTGTATAATACTCATTTTCACACACACACACACAACCTGTTTTTAGTAATTCTTTCACTTTAG
Organism: Ancylostoma duodenale; assembly: GCA_000816745.1. Classification (NCBI taxonomy): domain Eukaryota; kingdom Metazoa; phylum Nematoda; class Chromadorea; order Rhabditida; family Ancylostomatidae; genus Ancylostoma; species Ancylostoma duodenale. The sequence goes on from KN728495.1 coordinate 11,658, forward strand.
CTGGATGTAAGTCTTTCAATGTGCGGTTATAATTGAAAATCTTTTTTGATATCGGCAATTCGTATTTGTGTGCTATTCAGAATGGGACGTATTTCACTTCAGTGTTGCTGCTGATAATTGATCTAATTACACTATAGTTTACTATTTTGTTAATATTAAAGTTGTCAAGCATGTAATAATAATAAAAATACCCATTTTACCTGTTTTGCCTCTTTCTCCCCTATGCCGGAGTCTATGAGAGGATGAGCCACCCCAGAGGCTTTTCAGTAGGGGGAGGGGTGGCTTCAGTTAAATGGGTACATGAAAGAACATGGGGTTATATAGAGTCCGATTCTGGGCGGGTGGGAATAGGTCACAGCGGTAGACCAAAAAAGGGGGGAGAAGAGGCAATTTCTTATTTAGATGAGGTTGGAAAAGCTATGACTAGTGAAACCTCTAATTTTTTGGCATTTCTGCAATTCTAAATATCATGACTTATAATAACGGGCTTATTCTGTGTGTGTGTAAGTGTGTCTGTATGTCTGTGTGTCACGAAATTCGTTCATCCCGTTTTGAAGGCACAGAAGCGCGGTTATCCTATGCCAATCATATCTCTATCTTGTTAACAGGCTCACTGCGGGTCCACTGCTGTGATAAGGGTGCGGCGACGCCCAGTAGTGGGGGGATGGGTCCACTGCTGTGATAAGGGTGCGCCGGCGCCCAGTAGTGAGGAGGAGGGTCTACCGCTGTGATAAGGGTGCGCCGGCACCCAGTAGTGGAGGAGACGGGTCCACTGCTGTGATAAGGGTGCGCCGGCGCCCAGAAGTGGGGGGATGGGTCCACTGCTGTGATAGGGGGCGCCGGCGCCTGTTGTGAACAACCAAAGATATTGTATATTCTTCTAGTTCCTATGTCAACGAAATATCTTACTCTTTCAATAACATGAGTTATCCAGAGGCTATTTCCATAAGCACTTATGCGTGTCCTACTTTCCCAAGTCACTAGGGCATGAGCCCCTATCATTGAGGTGTTAAGTGGAAGCGGTACCGACTTTGAACATTCCATTATCTGCCCCCTGTGGCAAACTCACAGCAAGTATAGTCCTTGTCACCACGGAACAAACGTGTGCAGCCGCACGGCCACTGCGAAGGCCGCCGTGCAGCCGCCGCGCAACACCGCCGCGAGGGCATTTTGCCAGCCTCGCCAGCCGGCTGATTTATCGATTACTTCCTTACCGCCGGATTTCCGCTGTTTTTGTTTGTTTTTCTTCAGGTTTTTTACATTTTCTTTCCTGTCTCGTCAATTTTTCATCTATCCCAGGCCAGGCAAGGAGTGAAGAACGGTGACAATTTCTACTTTTGACTTTTTACAGCTCTTTGTGAGATAGTTTGTCTTGTCATTGTTTTCAAAATATGACATGGCATTAGATTGCCAGTGTTGGTGATCTATGAAACTTTGTTTCACTTTCGTCGGGATTCAACATAATCGACATAGCTGCATCAGAAATTTTCTGCTTGAAAGTGTTTTATAGGACAACAGATCCATTTCTCAGTGCTGTGTTCATTCTTATAGAGAATGCAATTTTAAACGGGTTAGAAGTGAATAAGACAATCGTTTAGACCTTGCCTTCGGTGGGATGAACTCGAACAAAGGTGAATTGAAATTTCTATCTGTAATTGTGCTTTGGATCGTGACTTGATACCAGCAAACATGCATAAATAAACAAAAATGCACAATGGTTAAATAAACAAAAATGCACAATATAAAGGGACGTTAGCTCGACATCCCTTCTGGCCTGGAATGGATGAAAAATCAATGAGACAGAAAAGAAAATGTGAAAACTCCTAAGAAAAACTAACAAAAAACTGCGGAAATCCGGCGGCAACGAAGTAATCGATAAATCAGCCGGCTGGCAAATGCCCGCCACGCCGCCCGTAGCAGCCTCGCGGCGGTGTTGCGCGGCGGCTGCACGGCGGCCTTCACCGTGGCCGTGCGGCTGCAGACGTTTGTTCCGTGGTGACAACGACTATAGGTCGGCACCGCCCCCTTTATTCTGCATATAAACCCCCATTTTGACCATTGTGTTACTATTCGCTCTATTCGACGAAATTATCGTCGACGTCTGATCGTCAATAAACCATTTTATTGACGACTCCTACCACGAACCACACATTGGTGCATCGGCCGTGGTAGCCTACCCCAGCCAAAGTTCTGTACCCGCGAGTCCTCCCTGAGGAACCGGATAGAACTAGGCTTCAGCACTCTTCTAGCCTGTGTGTCCTCCCTGAGGAACGAGAGGAGTGCTTCAACTCAGTTCTTGTGCGCGAGTCCTCTCTGAGGAACCGCAAGAACAGAGGTTGCTCATTCCTAAGCCTTTTCTCTAACGAGAAAAAGGAAGAGCACGAACTTCTTTCCACTGCAACGGAAAGTTCTTCAACTGCCTTAACATATTCCTGCCTGAGGAATATAAAGGCTCCAAGTCGTTCTCCCTTGCGAATCCTCCCTGAGGAACCGCGAGAACTGACTCTACTTCCTTCTTGAGTTCTCTTCGCAGAAAATTCGAAGGACTCTAAGTTCTTTGCTTTACAGCAAGAACTTCAACCGCCTTTTGCGATTCTTGCCTGAGGAACCCTAAGGCAAGAAGTTCGTTCTCATCTACGAATTCCTCCCTGAGGAACTTCGAGAACGCAACTTTCTCACTCCTATTCTTGAGTTTTCTTCACAGAATTCGAAGGAGTATAAGTTCCTTGCTTCTCAGCAAGAACGCCAATAACCTTTTGCGATTCCTCCTTGAGGAACCCTAAGGAAAAGTTCGTTCTTACTAACGAGTCCTCCCTGAGGAACTTCGAGAATGCAACTTTCTCACTCCCTTCTTGAGTTCTTTTCACAGAGAATTCGAAGGAGTGTAAGTTCTTTGCAACTTCGGCGGAGAACTTCAACAACTTTTTGCGATTCCTCCCTGAGGAACCCTAAAGCAAAAAAGTTCGCTCAAACTTACGAGTCCTCCCTGAGGAACCTCGAGAGCGCAACTTTTACTCCTTTGCCGTGAGTTCTCTTTACAGAGAATTCAAAGGAGTCTAAGTTCATTGCAACCAAGCAAAGAACTTTTTCTGTGATTGCTCCCTGGGGAATCTTTCTCTTCCTTTCTCAAGAAAAGGAACGAAACGTCAGAAGTTCCGCGTGGCAGGAAACATCCTACCTTCTGGATCAAGAGCGAATGACCTCATCAAGAAGGAATACCACAGAAGATCAAGGGATGACTGAAATTAAAGTGTTGAAAACAAAAATCACGAACGCTTGCGTATTTCTAAACACAAATCAAACTGAAATGGACAAGCTTGAACAACCATTCACATTTCCTACCGAGAAAATGGAATGTCAGAGCTATATCAGAGACAAAACGACGTCTCTTAATCAACAACAAAGGAGAATCAAGAACGCTAAGGAACATCTCGATGCTCAAACTACTGCAGCCATTGGCGGTATCAACACTTGCCAAGAACAGAAAGAGCGAGAAAAGTTGATGAACGAGCTAAACAAGCATCTGGAATTGGAATCAAACAGACTGGATTTCACAACTATGCAATGGCTCAACCAGATCGAATTCAGAAGAGAAGAGCTAATGCAGCAAACAGATCTTACTATGTCATCTGCGCCAGGAAGAGCATCCATCAGCAACGGCAATTCAGACTGCACAAGCAACAAGTTGATGCAACCAGGCCGGACGGAGCGCAACATTCAAGTCCGTCGTCCAGTACTCGAAGTTCCACAATTCTCAGGGAACTTCAGAGAATTCAACGCTTTCTGGTCCGTCTTCGAATCCTTGATTCACAACGACAGGGATCTTACGGATATGGAGAAGTTCCTCTTCTCAGAGCAAGCATTGAGAGGGAAAGCAGCTACAGCCATCCAGTATCTTCCAGTCATTGGTGAAAAATACCAGACAGCTGTGAAGATCCTCAAGAAGCATTTCGACAGATCTGCTAGTATGGCAGATATTCTAATAAACGAGACTGAACGACTACCGAGAGCAAAAGAGGAACCATAGAGCTGCAGAGGAACCTTCGAGGTCTTCAGTTCCCATTTGAGCCATCTCGAGCAAACCGGAGTTTCGATGAATGCCGATTGCGTATGGAGACGTTTGATCCTTTCGAAGTTCCCAGAATTCATACGCAGAGCACTAATCCAAAAGGAAAACGAAGCTGGGAATGCATTTGATGTTAGCGATATAACCACAGCCATTGATGACATCGTAACCTAAAGGAAACAACTTCACTCATCACCAAAACCCTTTTCGAAGTGGGACAATCCAACAACCTTGCTGAGGAACACAAAACGACGGAAATGCATTTCACAGGAAGACGACCGAAACGCCCATCCGCTGGAAAGGAAGTTGCTCGAGGCTCTTGCGATAAAGCGTCTCACGCCGGAAATAAGCAACAAGGATGAGCTTATCGACAGCCTCAGGCCTATCACGTAGAGCGGTCGGTGATTGTGACCATGTCCCTTATGTCGTTTCCTCTGTAGCTCTCATTCGTCTACTGACTTGCTTACTGTGCTGTTTGTCATCTTGTTTGCCTAGCCTGGTCAGTCTAGTTACTCATTCCTCCGCAATATCATTGTTGCCATGAGTGCTAGTACATATGTTGGAATGTATTCTAGGCCTGACGAAGGTGTTATTCACCGAAAGCTAGCCAATGAAAGATTGAGAACAGGAGTCTACAATATTAACGACACGAAGAATCTTATGCTAAATTTTTAGATGACTTTTCTGGCTATAATGCTGTTGTTTCTGAGCCCTGTGTTATCACTACCGATTATGTTGATTGTCTGCAAGCATAAGAAAAACAAGCAAATCTACAAGCCAGGTCACATTCCTGAATTTGAAGTGGGCCGCGTTTTCAGTACCGTTGAAAAAAAGAAGAAATGGAGTCTTTCAGAATCCTGAAAATGAGGAGACAGACACCTATTACGGATTGAATAGTTCAAGACTGTTCCCAGATCGGGAGAAGGGTCGCGTGAACAAATCTGCAATGGTGGAGGAAGAGAAAATGAAGAAAACCGATGGTACTCTTGGAACTGTAGTTAGCTAACTTATGCCGAAGAGATTGAAGGTTTTGCAGGAACTCCAAATAGCGAAAGAAAAGAAGGAAAACTTTTAAGCGACACACAACCCACAAAAGACAAATGACCTCGTAAATAAATCTTGAATTTTGAGGAATTCTTTTTGGAAGCGTTCTGCAGATATGTTCTTGCTCAAGGAGAATGTCAAAAAACGGGAAGATGACTGCAATGTGCCACTCGTCAAGCCCTGGCATGCCTTGTTTTATATTTTACGCTACAACACCCTAGAATACAGCAAGATCTAAAATGCCAGAAACTTCTTTGTAAATTTCTCTGCAGAGTCGCACCTCATTTTCAATTCCTAGATTTTGGATAACATACTCTGAACCTGCTAGGAGCGCTGAATCCAGTAAACTTGAAATATTCCGAAATGGCCTAGATACAGCATGGGTCCAACTAATTGAAGTCACGCAACAACCACGGCTCATCTATGGTGAGATACCGGTTGCCCTCTCCAGTGAGCGCTCCACCCTAATCCCCAAAGAAACCGCCCCAGAAAATTGGTTATTTTTGGCGGTTTTGTGGGCTTTCTCGTATAGTCCCGTTCTCGGCACTTCACGGAGGTGTTCCTCTGTACAAATCTTAAGAGGGATCTCTGAGATAGGTCTATTCGTTCAAAAGAATCCTCTTATTTGAGAAGGACAGGAGCAGGATCTACTGCTCATTCGAAGCCGCTTAAAGGCAGTGTGTCACCTCGTTTCGTGGGATGAAAATACCAATAGACTCTAGACTTCCTCGTCACGGTTATTCCAAAGATGTAGGCCAAAACTCATAGAAATGACGGAAGCCTCGTTTTCGGGGGGTCCGAAAGTGCAGTTCACGGATCACTTGGGCGGAGCGATCCTTGAATGTGCTGGCTGCCCGCCACGTCTGCAGCGTTGGCCAACACGTGTTGACGTGTCCGATCGATGAGACCAACAGCTTCACAAGTCAACTCGGGTTATCAAACTGTCACAAATCCCGTTCCGAAAAAAGTTTAAAAATAGGGTTTAAAGAACTTTCTGTGACATTTTATGGATACCACTGGATTCAGTGCATCACTGCCTTTAAGAATTGCTTATAAAAACGAGTCGGCTCTGAACGACACTCGTACAGTATACTCAAAGCTGAGCATTCGGCTGTATTCATGTCTACTGAATATTGAGCCGACCAGCTTTGTAAGGCGGACAGATCCATTTTTTCAGCATGATTTCCAGACACAGTCGCCGTCCTTGTACCCTTGAAAATAGGCCATAGTCTTGAAATGTGTTCTGGTTGGCCAAGCGCTTCAGGGGAAACTATTTGCAGAGTGCTCATCATGTTGCCACTCTTTTTCTGACCACAGCACTCGGAACATCGTTATTTCGGGTTTTACTAGTACAATGATTCGTTGTTTTTGTTGGGATACCATTGAATGAAACACCTCTTGCTTTTCTTCTATCAACTCATAGAATTGAAGCACTTTTTTGAACGTACAGTTGTTGCCACTTCAAAAATTTATGCATCAAGTTCAGTTGTAGTGGTATTCGTACAAAGAAAGAAGGCACAGAGCTTCGTTCTTCTTCCTGTCAAAGTTGCAACCAATGTCTTGTGCCTTCAATTTGATCATTTTTCCTTCTTCTGTTGTATAATTCATCGGAAACTGCAACTAGGTTTGCGTTATCATGGAAGAAAACAGCATAAGAAATTGAGGCATAGTTTGAAACGAGTAGTATGCTAGAGGAGGAATAGCTCCAAAAAGATTGAGTCTGATTGGCTACGAGCGAACCGTCGCTGCGAAGCATGCTGTAGATTTAGCAAGTGCCTAATGAAAAAATCACATTCGATCGTTATAGCTATCCGGAGTAAAAGCTCACATCATTTCTAATCCTCTTCCCTAGATTTTTGCCAGCATCCAAAAGGAAATCGTAATCGTTCTTATATCCTCCCTTCTTTGTTCTGAAATCCATGTAGTTTACGTACTGTCGAATGTGCTCTCACGCAAAGTGAAAGAGGATAGAAAAACACAAAGGCTGTATACTACAATTCTAATATATCCTGGAAAAGGTCCATACCCAGTGAATGGAAGTTTAAGACGGTGAATAGTCCCTGTGTCACCACCGTTTTTTATTAAATAGCCAGATGAATTTTCTTGGCCGCAGTCGTAGGGCTGTAACATGGTTTTTTTACATCACCTTAGCATGGCTATGCATCTTATCAAGTTGCTACGTTGAAGTGATTATACACGGAAGGGAAGACAAAGCCGTACAACGTTTGCTCTACTATTTCTCTGCCAGGAACACGTGCTTTGTCATGCTTTCCACGTTCAAATAGAGAAAGAAATCATGTGCATCTGGACTGAGACAGCAGGTGTCCGCCGTAGGGAAATAGTTGAACACAAATAACAGTATCGAAAAAAAAGCAAAACGATGCCACTTTTGTGACTGGGAAATCCAGCATTTTCACCTACAGTTATTGTTCGCATTATTTGGAAAATACAATTGGCTCTCTTAGCAGTACCCAATCATTTTCTTTTTTGCAGGAAAAGCGTTAACGTCATGCTGTTTTTAAATGTGAAGGAAACCCCATTTCACGGTCTCAAGCAAATGCATAAATAAGTAACTAAATAAGAATAAGAAGAAACTGGAAACAACAGAGAGGAAAAACGAATCACGGTCATTTCGTTCTCAAGCGATACCCATCCCTCAGCTAATTTTCTTAAAAAAAGGCATTTTCTGCTGAGAACGAGGATAACTTGGATGCGTTCCGAGATCTATGCTAGAAATGCTCAAAATGTTTGCCCAATTCCATGAAAAAGGCTCCCTTGTCAGACAACTGCAATTCTCTAAAAGAAGATCCAAGAAATGAAAGCCAAGCAGAGAGTATGAAACGGCTGCAGAGAAACAAGCAAAAAAAAAAACCGTAAAGTAATTTATAGCCTGTATAATGTTATTAGCTATAATTTTGTTCTCTTGTTACAAATTTCACGAAATACAGGGATGGCACGAAAATTTTTTAGAACAAACCAGGGGTTCGCCTGTGAGTTCCGCATCTTTCATAATGAGCCAGTATAGGTATGCTCGATGACCTTTGTCCATCGCGGTGCAGCCATCGAACACCTTTTCGAGGCTCGCACATGTGTCACATGCTCGCGTTGGGAAGATGCAGGAAATCTGTGCAGAACTCGTTTGCTAGAACACGCTTGTGGAAAGTGAACGACACCCTGGGCAGGGATTTGTGAAAAAAAAAAGAATGAATGAA